>CM046431.1:7534147-7667265 GCA_025506505.1 Flaveria sonorensis
ATATATATATACACACGTGTATATACACGTGTATATATATACGTGTATATATATACACACATATATATACACGTATTATATATATATACACGTGTATATACGCGAACGTATATACGTGCGTATATACACATATACGCGTGTATATACGCGCGTGTATATACAATATAAGCGTGTATATACGTGTGTATACGCCCGTGTATATACACATATACGCGTGTATACGCCCGTGTATATACGCGCGCGTATACGCCCGCGTATATACACACGTATACGCGCTTGTATACGCGCGTATATAGACGCGTATATACACGTCTATATATATACACACGTATATATACGTGTATATACACGTGTATATATACACGTATATATATAGATCTATATATATATATATGTATATATATATAATCTATATATGATATATATATATATATATATATATATAGATATATACATATAGATACCTCATTTTTTTAGTTCGATTGGTACCTTAGAAATATTAAGCTGCCCTGACCATACTCACAAACATAAATGGTGAAAATCATTCGACATATATCTTACGATGCATATCCTCACCTTTAAACCAATCTAATTACTTAAGACGACATAACAGCAACACAAAGTTTGAATCTTCTACAATATGAAAAAACATGTATTCTATATATAATAACATAATATTTACCATTCTAGTTTTATTTTTGCTTAGTTTTATGTTTCTTATTTTATTTATAAATTTATCTGGCGTGATATTTTTTATTCGTATTTAACATATATCTTGTAAAGTGTCTTTTTAATAAAGTATAATAGGTTAATTAATAAAATAATAAAATTTATAATTATACTGGGTTGGCTATTAAAATTCAAAAAAAAAGTATGATGGGTTGATCGAAGAAAAACATAAATAAAGATAACTATAATTGGTTAACTTTGAAAAAAAATAGTATAATATGTTGGATAAAAAATATATAATAAATAAAACTAGATTCATTTAGTAAATATTAAAAGTACACTGTTTATTGAATGATCTATTTAAAACCAGTCATTTGGGTGACACAACTTAGTGTTTTAACAACACAAGTTTTATAAATACCTTTATATTAAATTTTAGTTTTTGAAATGGTGATAATGAATATATTATATTCAAAGAAAGCCAGCGGAAACTAATAAGAAAACAAGCATAATAAATATTTAAAAAAAGAAAAAGAAAACAAACATACGAACTACACCCATTACCAGAGGTGTAAAAACCGTTTTTTTTTTTCGAACCGGTTTTTTTGTCAAGGGGTCAAACCGGGTTTTTTCAAACCGGTTCGGGTTACAAACCGGTTTGACTCACTAAATACTCGAACATGTCAAACCGATTCGGACCGGTTTTTTTAAAATAAACCGGTTTAACTGGTTTTTAATTTTTAAATCAGTTTTAAGTGTGATGCGATCAAACCGGTATGCAAACCGCTCAGGTTTTTTTGACCGGTTTTTTTTTTTTTTCACACCTCTGCCCATTACATCACTTAGACAATACCCTCTATTGGATTACATAACCATCACCCCCAGTTGCAAGTATGTTTGTAGGCTTGTAGCTCCTGTATTCAGCCCAATTAAAAGATTGGCCTTTATGCCTTCCAGGCTTCCACCAGATTGTTCATCGAGGACTAGTCTCGTTAAAATAACTAAACCTTTTCCGAAACAACCAAAAATGTCAAAGAGTGGTGTATATAATCAGGGTAACAATTCTTTTCTTAGTTGAAATTATAACTCATTAACTTTTTAGTTATTAGACTCCCACCTCAACAAATCTTTTCTTTCACGGCGTACTGCCGTACCGGACAGGTTTGTTGGGACAGTGATGATTTCGCCAACCGACAAGAGGCTGGTAATATTGACACTAGTCCACCAGAAAATCCTTGTGCCATGTTTCTTGCGCAACGAGGCATTTTATATGCTTCTTATAAAGTAAAATGTAAATTACTATTTTGGCTCTTGGGGTTAGGTCCAATTAACCGTATTAGCCCAAAAATTATCTTTTGACATATCAACTCTTAACATTTTATTTTTTTAACTGTTTTGGCCCCTTAAACTAACTCTGTTAACTTTTTCCTGTTAAGCGTAAGGGTATTTTGGTTATTTTCAGTGACAACCCGAGTTTTCTGGTTAACACCATTTCCGTAACTCCATCTCTCTACTAGTTTATAATAAATAAATTTTATCATTATTAAATGAAAAAAATCATTGTTATATTATTACTAATAACAATATTTTTTTATGTAATCTAGTCAACCCAACCCATAACAGGCCCAACCCGAAAGCCCACGAAGAACCCTTAAACATGCAAAATAATCACCATGCAAACCCTAGCATTCTTTCCCTCTCATTGCCGTAAACCCTCTCCCTCACCCCCTCCCTCTCGGTCGATCTCTCCCCACCCCAAAAACCGTCTCCAATCACCGCCTTTCACCCCCAATCGAGCATCATCTCTTCTCATACGCTCACCCCTTTGATCCTCAAGCCTTTACAATGTAATTTTCCTACTGTCACTTCGAGTTACAAGGTAAGAATTGAACCCTAAGGGCTGCGTTTTGCTATGTCGCGTGTTACGTGTGTTACACCTTGATTTGATCTTGTCTTGTTACGTTGCTTGTTAAAAATCATTACTTTGGTGATATGATCGATATAAACCCAGGTTAGGGTTGTTTAGGAGGCTGGAAATCGATTATTGTGGGGGTAAATGGCTGTGTTGGTTGATTGTTATGAGAAAACGAAGTTATCGGGTCGGGTAATGATCATTGGAAAGAGTTTGAATATGAATCGTATGGTTTGGGTTTTGCTAAAGCCTACGAACGTGCAAAAGTACTTGGATGAGTGTTTAAACTATTTGTTAAGTGATAACATGGCCTTGTGAAGTCATTGAACATTGTTAGGATGCACGTTTAGTCTAAACTTGATGTTTTCTGATTTTGGCATAATCTGTTAGTCAACTTGTGCACGATGTAACTTGATGATAATAAACTCAATCACTGCGTTTCTTGGGTCCAAATTGTGTATTTTTGAGTCTAGTTTCCAGAAAGTCCAACCACACTTAATTTGGACGTGTAACTCGAGTTATTGCCTTTTTAGTGAAGGTATGTCAAAACTGTTCTTTTTGACAGCAAACAAAGGGCCAAGTATTTTGACACATGGGTCGTATTTTGTTGAGTAAATGATCAAAATAATTAATTTGGGAAGTAACCCATGAGCCTTAAAACACCTCCAAGTGTATTCAACTCAAGATAGTGTACAGATAAATCGTAACGAATTTTTGTGTGAATGGTTGCCAAAGCTGAGTTTGTGCTTTGAATTGGGTTGAGCTTTGTGTGTCATGACTTGGGCAATGTAAGCATATTTGGTGCACAAACTTATAAACCTATTTGTGTAATAGGTTGAGGTTACTGTTGTGGTATTTGGTTTTATTTGTCTGCTGTGCACCCTAAGGTGAGTTTACAGTCCCACTTTTCATACTATACTCTCTTTTGGGGGAGAGAAACATGCTGATTTCATAAACTGTACGTTACATTAGATTTGTAATACTACATATACTGGTGTACTATTATGATATCACTACGCCTCATTCGGACCGTTAATATGGTATTAGCGAGGTGATTGTTAGTAGATCTACTGGGTTTGACAAACCCCGCCCGGGCTAGTCGCGCTAGCTTGACTGGAGGTCAAACGGGTGAATGGTTAGCCTGTTTTATTATGCTGTGGTTTGGTACCCACAGGGGGCATTCATTACATTATATTACTATCAGCTCGGTCGCGAAATTCATGCACATAGTGACTTGTTGTAGGCTAGCTACCTACTCATATGCTTTGATTACTAAATCTGGATTTCATTACTGATTCTTACGGTTTTCTGTTAAACCTGTGAACTCACCAACTTTATGTTGACACTGTAGCATGTTTTTTTCAGGTTCTCAAGATGCGCACACTTATGATCATATCATTCATGCACTTATCGTCTCACGTGATACATTTACATTTTTTCATGAACTTTATTTAATTGGTTTGTACGAGTTGCGCCATTTAAGAATTAAGATTTATTATGCTTCCGCATCTATTATTATGTTTACATTAATAACTCTGTCTTTGGAAATTCCAAACGTTAACAAATAATTATGTTTTGTAATTGACGTGTCGTTTGGTGTAACTAGTGGCTGAGATCCTGGTATGTCACACGCCTAGTGGTAATACTCTGTTTGTGGAAATTGAGTGTGTGACAGATTGGTATCAGAGCCATTGGTTATAGCGAACTAAATTAACATTGCATTTCATTTGCATTGCATTTAGACTATAGCCTGGTGCCTTAGTTACACGCATATAGACACGTTTAGCTTTATTAGTTGGCCTTGTTTGCTTTGCCTTGCTGGATTGCTTGCCTTTGCTCATTCTAGTGAGCGTTTGACTACCGGGATGGTGTCTTCAAGTTCTCATGTTAAGTCTATGGGGAAAGGCCAGTTCGTCCTAATTCCCCGTTGTTACCGCCTGTTCCTTAGCGCGAGTGACTTCGAGTTACTGTGAGTCATGAGAAGGTAATTACGATTAATGATTTACCGAACCTTTTACATCATAACTTTCGGAATCGGATACAATACCATCGGTACCTGACTTGGATGGTTCATCGGGAGCATGTTCTGCCTCCTGTTGAATGATTTCTCAAAACGAGAGCTACTTCTGTAATACTTTCTTTATCTACATTGCCACTTCTCTTCCCTGCCCTGCCCTATGGAGTAGGAAATAGCTACACTGGCAGTTACCATACACATTGGCAGACAACTTATCAGGGTTTACTTACGATAATACTATCATACCCATCTAACCTGAGTACATCGACGGTTTCTTGTCCAAGTGAATGCTTTCCTTACTTATTCCTTTGTACAACCTTGGTTAATTGACCTTTGGTTTAATGACAATATCTTTGATACTTCTATCATTCATAACACTCTGTACTTGACAAGGTATGTTGGCTCGGATGGGAGGAACCAGGGGTGACCATGCAAAGCAAATTACCATTACGGGTGCACACATAATTGTAATTTGTCGTGCATGAGAAGGCTGGCGAACTCTGTCAAGTGATAACTGTCATAGTCAGTACAAATTTTCATTTTTATACTTTGGGACATGAGAGTCTTGATTCTTATAAAACTTCACTTTTGATATGGAGACAATCCTTCATTTCTACTCGTATGAAAGTTCTTATCTGCCTCGAGCCTTAATGAGATTCATATTATGGCATTAGTCCTAGTCTCTATGAGACGTTGCTCTTTCTAGCATTTCAGTGATCGTGCAATACTATCTATCTACAACGTGTGAGGTCCTCGAAAAGTAGTAACGAAGTGATGATACTCTCTACACATGTATTTTCTAATCATTGGATTGACCTTAAGACTTAGAGTCTTGGCAGGTTGAACATCCTAGCTTTCCTTTCATTTGGTATTTATCATGTTTCAGCATATTTTACGTTTCCCAATGGTGGGATTCCAATTGGATTTTCCTGGTTGATTACATTTGGCGTATAATCGATTAGCAAAGTGTTGTGACGACCCCATCCACTACCTCTCTGTGTTTCTGCTTGCAACAATTGCATCTAGCATCGTAATGGGCCATGTAATAAGAACATCTGTGAGCGCTGTAAGAATTCGGTCATGCCATTAAGAACCTTCGTGTGAACATTCCGGCCAAGTCACCTCAGCCACAAGAAGCATAAAGAGATGTTACGAGTGTGGTCAAGCTGGACACATCAAGAGGAATTGCCCAAAGCTGAGGAAAAACAATGGCGGTGGTAATGGTACTGACAACCTCAATAGCAATGGGAATGGCACTGGTAATGGAGATGGTGGTGCCAATAGTAGAGCATTCGTCATTGGTTTAGGTGAGGCTCGAAATGATCCTTCCACTGTAACTGGTAAATTTCCTGTCAGTGGTTGTTTTGCCTTTGTTCTGTTTGATTCTGGTACTGATAGGAATTTCATTTTGCATAAGTTCAATCGATATTTAGATGTTAACTCTACAGCCTTAGACACGAACTATACAGTATAAATAGCTGACGGTAAGATCATAGAATCTTCTCATATATACCGGGGTTGTAAGATAGGTCTGTCTGGGCACGATTTTGATATTGACATCCTATCTATTATGCTCGGTAGTTTCGATGTCGTTGTCGGCATGGACTGGTTGTCCAGGAACCACATTGAAATCATTTGTCGCGAGAAGCTCATCCGTCTACCCTTGCCTGATGGAGCAATACTCAAGGTGGAAGGCGACAGGAGTGGTGTTGTGGTCGACATCATCTCTTACATGAAGGCTCAGAAGTGTCTGAGAAAAGGGAATTTGGCGACTATGGCTTTAGTTATTGAGAAAACCACTGAGAAGAAGCGACTGGAAGATATTCCTGTTGTTAAAGATTTTCCCGAGGTATTTCCAGAAGACTTGCCTGGTCTCCCTCGACACAGGCAAGTAGAATTCCAAATTGAGCTGGCACCGGGAGCTGCTCCGATCGCTCGGGCGCCGTATCGTTTGGCACCGAACTAATTACAAGTGTTGTCTAAGTAGTTGCAGGAATTGTTAGACAAGGGATTCATACGTCCCAACTCTTCACCCTGGGGAACTCTAGTACTTTTTACGAAAAAGAAAGATGGAACCTTCAAAATGTGTATTGATTACCAGGAGCTGAAATAGGGTGACGATCAAGAACAGATATCCACTTCCACGCATTGACGATCTGTTTGATCAATTGCAAGGATCAAGCTACTATTCCAAGATCGATCTAAGATCAGGGTATCATCAATTACGGGTTCAGGAAGAAGACATTCTGAAGACGGCATTCCGGACTCGCTATGGACATTTTGAGTTCGCAGTCATGCCTTTCGGACTGACCAATGCCCCAGCAGTTTTCATGGACCTCATGAACCGTGTTTGCAAGCCTTATTTGGATAAATTTGTCATTGTCTTCATTGATGACATACTAATCTACTCCCAGAATAGGGAAGATCATGAGGAACACCTGAGAATCATTTTGGATCTATTGAGGAATGAACAACTTTATGCCAAGTTCTCAAAATGCGACTTTTGGATGCGGGAAGTGCAATTCCTTGGACACGTGGTGAACGAAAAGGGTATACATGTAGATCCTTCAAAGATTGACGTAATCAAGGATTGGCCGACTTCGAAAACGCCTACTGAAGTGCGGAAATTCCTTGGTTTGGCGGGCTATTACAGACGATTTATTGAAGGATTCTCTAAGTTAGCACAACCTTTGACTGCCCTGACTCATAAAGGAACCATCTACAAATGGGGCAGCAAAGAGGAATCAGCATTTCAGGCGCTTAAGGACAAACTCTGCAGTGCTCCGATTCTAGCGTTGCCAGAAGGGACTGATGATTTTGTGGTTTACTGTGATGCATCCATCCAAGGTTTGGGATGTGTACTGATGCAACGCAATAATGTCATCGCTTATGCATCCAGACAGCTCAAGGTGCATGAGAAAACCTACACAACGCACGACCTGGAACTGGGAGTTGTAGTGTTTGCTTTAAAGATCTGGAGGCACTACCTATATGGAACAAAGTGCACGATCTACACAGATCACAAGAGCCTCCAGCACATATATGATCAGAAAGAGCTGAATATGCGGCAACGACGGTGGTTAGAATTACTCAATGATTATGATTTTGCAATCAAGTACCATCGGGGCAAGGCTAATATGGTAGCCGACGCCCTCAGTCGAAAGGAAACACCGAAGCCCCATCGGGTGCGCGCATTGCAAATGACCATCCATTCCGATCTGCCTGCGCAAATCAAGGCTGCTCAATCTGAGGCCTTAAGAGTTGAAAATTTGAAGGCAAAATCCATGCGGGGCATTTAAAAAACAACTAGGAATAAAGACAGATGGAATCCGCTATTTCATGGAACGGATCTGGGTACCAAAATATGAGGATTTACGAGAGCTGGTAATGGATGAAGCTCATAAGTCACGTTACTCGATTCATTCGGGTTCAGACAAGATGTACCAAGATCTGAAGGAATTCTACTGGTGGCCAAACATGAAAGCTGAGATCGCAACCTACGTAAGCAGATGCCTAACTTGTTCTAAAGTTAAGGTGGAATACCAGCAACCTGGTTTACTTCAGCAACCGGATATTCCAGTGTGGAAATGGGAGCAAATTTTGATGGACTTCATCACAAAGTTACCGAGGACACCCAGCGGATGCGATACCATTTAGGTTATAGTAGATCGCTTAACGAAATCCGCACATTTCCTGGCAATCCGGGAGACGGATCGAATGGATAAGTTGACATGGTTTTATTTAAGGGAAATAGTCTCTCGGCATGGTGTGCCAGTGTCTATTATATCTGATCATGACGCTCGATTTACTTCTCATTTTTGGCAGTCTTTACAACGATCATTGGGAACGCAGCTGGACATGAGCACTGCGTATCATCAGCAAACCGATGGTCAGAGTGAGCATACGATCCAAACACTGGAAGACATGTTACGTGCCTGTGTGATCGATTTTGGCAGTAGTTGGGAAACTCATTTACCATTGGTTGAGTTCTCCTACAATAACAGTTATCACATCTCAATCAAGGCCGCACCATTTGAGGCATTGTATGGACGTAAGTGTCGATCACCTATCTGTTGGGCAGAAGTTGGAGAAAGCCAACTTACGGGTCCTGAACTTGTGTACGAGATGACTGAGAATATCTTGCAAATTCGTAATCGTACGGCAGCGACACGTGACCGACAGAAGAGTTATGCAGATAAACGCCGTAAACCATTGGAATTTCATATTGGTGACAAGGTACTTCTGAAAGTTTCACCTTGGAAAGGTGTAATCCGGTTTGGGAAATAAGGAAAATTAATTCCGCGCTACGTGAGACTATTTGAGATTATCAAAAGGGTTGGTCCAGTAGCCTATCAGCTGAATTTACCGAAAGAGCTCAATGGAATACACAATGTGTTTCACGTATCAAACCTGAAGAAGTGCTTAGCCGATGAATCACTAATCGTATCTTTGGAAGAACTGGAGATTGATGAACAATTACGCTTCATTGAAGAACAAGTTAAGATTATGGATAGAGAAGTCAAAACCCTAAAGCGTAGCAAGATTCATATTGTGCGTGTTTGGTGAAATTCAAAGCATGGACCAGAGTTTACTTGGGAACGCGAAGATCAGATGAAAAAGAAGTACCCGCAACTGTTCAAAGATCAGGCACCCATTTCTTAAGGTATCATTCTTAAGATATCTTTTCTTTTAAATTTCGAGACGAAATTCCCTTCAACAAGAGGATGATGTCGCAACTCTCGCGAAACCTTACGTTTCTTTGTTTTGGGTATGTCTCAGAAATTCTAGAAACCATATTCTATATGCGTTACAGATCGTAAGTCTGGTGTTCTTCGTAAACATGATGTTCTAATTTTCGGGACAAAAATTCCTTTAACAAGGGGATGATATGACTACCCGAGTTTTCTGGTTAACACCGTTCCCGTAACTTCATCTCTCTACTATTTTATAATATATAAATTTTATCATAATTAAATGAAAAGAATCATTGTTATATTATTACTAATAACAATATTTTTTTATGTAATCTAGTCAACCCAACCCATAACCGGCCCACCCCGAAAGCCCACGAAGAACCCTTAAACATGCAAAATAATCACCATGCAAACCCTAGCATTCTTTTCCCTCTCATTGCCGTAAACCCTCTCCCTCACCCTCTCCCTCTCGGTCGATCTCTCCCCACCCCAAAAACCGTCGCCGATCACTGCCTTTCACCCCCAATCAATCATCATCTCTTCTCATACGCTCACCCCTTTGATCCTCAAGACTCTACAACGTGATTTTCCTACTGTCACTTCGAGTTACAAGGTAAGAATCGAACCCTAGGGGCTGCGTTTTGCTATGTCATGCATGTTTACATGTGTTACAGCTTGATTTGATCTTGTCTTGTTACGTTGCTTGTTAAAAATCATTACTTTGGTGCTATGATCGATATAAACCCAGGTTAGGGTTGTTTAGGAGGCTGGAAATCGATTATTGTGGGGGTAAATGGCTGTGTTGGTCCATTGTTATGAGAAAACAAAGTTATCGGGTCGGGTAATGATCATTGGAAAGAGTTTGAATATGAATCGTATGGTTTGGGTTTTGCTAAAGCCTACGAACGTGCAAAAATACTTGGATGAGTGTCTAAACTTTTTGTTAAGTGATAACATGGCCTTGTGAAGTCATTGAACATTGTTAGGATGTATGTTTAGGCTAAACTTGATGTTTTCTGATTTTGGCAGAATCTGTTAGTCAACTTGTGCATGATGTAACCTGATGATAATAAACTCAATCACTGCGTTTTCCAAATTATGTATGTTTGAGTCTAGTTTCCAGAAATTCCAACCACACTTAATTTGGACATGTAAAACTCGAGTTATTGCCTTTTTAGTGAAGGTAGGTCAAAACTGTTCTTTTTGACAGCAAACAAAGGGCCAAGTATTTTGACACATGGGTCGTATTTTGTTGAGTAAATGATCAAAATAATTAATTTGGGAAGTAACCCATGAGCCTTAAAACACCTCCAAGTGGATTCAACTCAAGATAGTGTACAGATAAATCGTAACGAATTTTTGTGTGAATGGTTGCCAAAGCTGAGTTTGTGAGTTGAATTGGGTTGAGCTTTGTGTGTTATGACTTGGGCAATGTAAGCATATTTGGTGCACAAACTTATAAACCTATTTGTGTAATAGGTTGAGGTTACTGTTGTGGTATTTGGTTTCATTTGTCTGCCGTGCACCCTAAGGTGAGTTTACAGCCCCACTTTTCATACTATACTCTCTTTTGGGGGAGAGAAACATGCTGATTTTCATAAACTGTACTTTACATTAGATTTGTAATACTGTATATACTGGTGTACTATTGTGATACCACTATGCCTCATTCGGACCGTTAATATGGTATTAGCGAGGTGATTGTTAGTAGATCTACTGGGTTTGACAAACCCCGCCCGGGCTAGTCGCTCTAGCTTGAATGGAGGTCAAACGGGTGAATGGTTAGCCTGTTTTACTGTGTTGTGGTTTGGTACCCACAGCCGGGGCATTCATTACATTATATTACTGTCAGCTCGATCGCGAAATTCATACACATAGTGACTTGTTGTAAGCTAGCTACCTACTCATATGCTTTGATTACTAAATCTGGATTTCATTACTGATTCTTACGGTTTTCTGTTAAACCTGTGAACTCACCAACTTTATGTTGACACTTTAGCATGTTTTTTTCAGGTTTCTCAAGATGTGCAAGCTTAGGATCATATCATTTATGCACTTATCATCTCACGTGATACATTTACATTTTTTCATGAACTTTATTCAATTGGTTTGCACGAGTTGCGCCATTTAAGAATTAAGATTTATTATGCTTCAGCATCTATTATTATGTTTACATTAATAACTCTGTCTTTGGAAATTTCAAACTTTAACAAATAATTATGTTTTGTAATTGACGTGTTGTTTGGTGTAACTAGTGGCTGAGATCCTGGTATGTCACACGCCTAATGGTAATACCCCGTTTGTGGAAATTAAGGGTGTGACATTTTCCACCTTAAGGACTATTTATGTAAATGTTAAATCTTTAGGGTTATTTATGCACAAGACACCACCACCAACACAACTCCGATTGCTATGTAACACAAGGCTCAATCCCTGAAAAAAATCATCCGTCAACAGTGAAAACAAGTTCGCCGGAATCGACGGCAGCGATCCTAGTGCCGACGACAGTATCCCAAGGAAACAACCCATATCCACCCCTTCCCCGTCTTCAAATCCCCTATCACCACAGGTTTTCGCCCCTTCGGTGACTACGCCGCCTTCTCTATGGACGCGAATCTGGCCGCTAGAAACACAGCGCCACTGATGTCTTGGAAGCGGAGAACGATGATCCCATCGGAGACGATATAGATGGGTCGGTCTAACTTTGGACCAGAGTCATGAATTCGTTTATGTGTGTGTGGATTACCTTTGGGGAGACGGTGTAGATGATGACCGGCGGTCAATGTTGTTGCGGTGGTTGTTGGTGGTGATGCTGGGGTTGTTGGTGGTGATGGTGGTGGTGTGGTGTGTCCGCTGGTTTACGGATCTTGTGGGAGTCTTTGTAGAATCTAAGGGGTGTCGGACGAGGGCCTTGGAATGATCGGGGAGACTTGTAGGTAGGGAAGTCCGAAGAGTCCATGCGTTAAAGATTAAGATTTTGGTAAAAGTGATGAAAATGAAGATGAAGATGATGATGGTCTACTTTGTTCAATTGTATGTAGTTGATAATGGTATATGGTGGATGTATTGATAATTTAAAAATGTGCATAAATAATCTTAGAGATGTAACATTTACATAAATATTCCTTAAGCTGAAAAATGACCAAAATACAATTACATTTAAGTGAAAAAAGTTAACAAAGTTAGTGTTAGGGTCCAAAACATTAAATGTTGATATGTCAAAAGACATATTTTTGGGCTAATAGGATTAAATGGCCCTAACCCCAGGATCCAAAATAGTAATTTACGCTAAAATAAAAAAATGCATACTCTAATAATGATATTATAGAACAAACTCCTAAAATAATAATTTAAAATAGTAAATACTAACCTTCTTGTTTCTTATTTGATCCTATAAAGTTCATTATATTCATTGATTGGTTTGATTTTAGTTACGTTGATTCGACCCAATTTATGTGAGATTGTTGGAAATTTAGTAAAAATATTTTACTACAGTGTACTAAAAGTGTGCATTGTGCACTAAAAATGTATAGGGCGCACTTGCACTAAAGTGAGTTTTTTTTAACTTTGGTCACTAATAATATTAATATTTGTTACTAGTATAATTATTATTACTAGGTTTGTGTTGTAGGATATGAGACGAATCAAACCGTATCCAAAACGGAGCTAAGATGAATGAGATACCGATGCTTAAAATTGTGTAGTTAAATCATAAAACTATGTAAATTGAGTGTAGGTGGAACATGAGTTTATAAGGGTAAGGGTAAGCTTCTAGAAAAATATGTTCTTATATGATTAGGAAAACCTAGTGGCTAATGGATGGGTACGCGCCCGCCCCCGTATCTAGGCATCGAACCAGGACCAACTGCGTAGCGATGGGTGCAATGTGGTGCTTTGATGGCGCACGTTTGCATCACTATGAGCCGCTTGAAATCCGCCTTTAGTATTTTTGAACTGTTTGGCAGATGTAGCAATTGCTGACGCGAGTACTTCGGACCAAATATTGAGAATCAAGTACTTTGCACCCATCAGGGTAACCGTTTGGTCTGAAGTACCCGCGTCAACTGCCAAACAGTTCAAAAATACTAAATGCGGCTTTCAAGCGGCTCATAGTGATGCAAGCGTGCGCTATCAAAGCGCCACATTGCACCCATTGCTGCGTAGTTGGTCCCGGTTCCATGCCTAGATTGGGGGCGGGTGCGTACCCATCCATTAGCCACTAGGTTTTCCTAATCATATAAGAACATATTTTTTCTAGAAGCTTACCCTTACCCTTATAAACTCATGTTTCACCTATACTCAATTTACATAGTTTTATGATTTAACTACACAACTTTGTGTACACTTTTGATGCAAGTGCGCCTACACACTTTTAGTGCACAATGCACACTTTTAGTACACTGTAGTAAAATTTTTTCACTAAATTTCCAACAATCTCACATGAATTGGGTCGAATCAACATAAGTAAAATCAAACCAATCGATTAATATATGAACTCTAAAAGATCAAATAAGAAAGAAGAAGGTTAGTATTTACTATTTTAAATTATTATTTTAGGAGTTTGTTCTATAATATCATTATTAGAGTATGCATTTTTTTTTTATTTTAGAGTAAATTACTATTTTGGCCCCTGAGGTTAGGGTCATTTAACCCTATTAGCCAAAAAATGAATCTTTTGACATGTCAACATTTAACGTTTTGGACCCTAACACTAACTTGTTAACTTTTTTCTGTTAAATGTAAGGGTATTTTAATCATTTTCTACCTTAAGAAATATTTATGTAAATGTTACGTCTCTAAGGTTATTTATGCATATTTTTTAAATTACCAATACATCCACCATATACCACTACCAACTACATACAATTGAACAAAGTAGACCATCATCATCTTCATCTTCATTTTCATCACTTTTTCCAGGATCTCAATCTTCAACGCATGGACTCTTCGGACTTCCCCACCTACAAGTCTCCCCGGTCACTCCAAGGCCCTCGTCCGACCCCCCTTAGAGTCTACAAAGACACCCACAAGATTCGTAAACCAGCGGACACACCACACCACCACCATCACCACCAACCACCCCAACATCACCACCAACAACCACCGCAACAACATTGACCGCCGGTCATCATATACACCGTCTCCAAAAAGGTAATCCACACAAACACAAACGAATTTGTTACTCTGGTTCAAAGTTATACCGACCCATCTATATCGTCTCCGATGGGATCATCGTTCTCCGCTTCCAAGACATAAGTGGCGCTGTGTTTTCAGCGGCCAGATTCGCGTCCATAGAGAAGGCGGCGTAGTCACCGAATAGGCAAAAACCTGTGGTGATGGGGGATTTGAAGAAGGGGAAGGGGTGGATATGGGTTGTTTCCTCGGGATACTGTCGTCGGCGCTAGGATTGCTGCCGTTGATTTCGGCGAACTTGTTTTCGCCGTTGACGGATGATTTTGTGTGTGAATTTGAAGTCGATTTTTGATGTCATGTTCATGTTACGGGTTTTGTTTTTGGTTTTGATGTCTCGTAATATCATGCATTTGTTATTTCTAACGGCTATAAAATATTATCCCTTTAATTTTCATGACAAGCATGAGCACATATATACACTCTTAATTGATAACCACTACAAGATAACTTTACATTAGATGTTACAATATCAAATTTTCAAATATAAATTGTTGACCTCTTAAGTAGTTTACCGGACACACGTTATAACATGACTTCAAATGTTGGTGTGTGAGTACATGTGATATCATCTTACATGACATGTTGACATGATAGTAGACGTGAAATGTCACAACGCATCTAGATGTTGATGTGGTACTACACATGGCAGGACACATTTATACAACATGTTAAGAGTTATATAATAGGTAATTTTTCTATACAAAAAGAGTTTAATATATCAAACTAATAAAATAACTAAATATCTTATATTGAAAAATTACATAAATATAACATATATATAAATATATTTATATATAGAAGTTAAATTATAAACTAATTTCTGTCTAAAAAGGCTAAGAATGTACTTTTTTTATATTGTGTTGCCTTTATAAATTTGCTTTGTCTGATTGAATTTGGTATTGTTTTTTTATTTGTATTTTTGGTTGAATTTTATACTGTTTGATTGAATTTTGTATTGTATAGCAAAATTCGATTTTTTAGTTAGGGGGATTGATTTATCGTCGATAATAGATCCAACTACAGGTCGAGTCGATTTCAACGTTGTTGGAATGAGTTCAATCGGAACTTATATATGTACACATGTTTGTGTAGTGTTAGGATCATTTGATCATTATATTTTCTTTTTATTACATTCATAATCATTTTTAAAAATATTAAAAAAATTATAAAAGTTAAAATAATTATTCCTTTAATATACAGATAAATAATAATTTTTTTTACGTGTCACTCATAATCATTTACAATCATTTTTTAAAACATAAAAAACTCTCTTGTAGAAACCTTTATGAATGCTCTTATTAGGCCACATCAACATCTTGACTTTTTGCAGATTTAGGTTACATTATAACCACTCAAAAGTTCAGTTGGTACACTCAAGTTATCCACGCTTTGTATCTTATATTCAATATTGCTTCATGAGATTTAAAAAAGTAATCATTTTTTCTTCAAAAGTTTAAAAATACTAATTTCATTTTATAAGTTTTATCATTTGTTTTAATTTCAGTTTACAAGTTTTATATTTGGAGCTAAATTAGATTGAACCAAAACAGTTAATGAAACTTTTGAATTAAATTGAGACAACTAATAAAATTTTTGAAGATAAAATATTATTTTTAAATTTTTGAAAAAAAAACAATTATTTTTATCAAACCTCAAGGAGTAAAACCAAATTTAACTCTAATTTATTTTTTTTACCCACTCACAACGTTTTGTTTTCTATAATTCTTTAAAAAGTTAATGTTTATAGGGTTCCAAATAATATTTTTATGACGTGCTTATTTTAATCTATGTTTCGGTGGTACATTTAAAACAGAGTAGTGCGGCATAATATACAAGTCATCAAAACACAAATGTAGAAAATATTAAAACTAAGATAAGGTTTCAATTTTTTTAGTTTATTTTTGTTTTCCTCATACAAGTTTAAATTATAATGTGTTATAAAATTCAAATTTATTGTTATGACATGTTTATTTTTATCAAAATTAATATTTTTAACCATATTTTCTTATATAAAATTTTAAATATTGGCAACGCTGTCAGCGTAATGCACTGATTTGTGATGGTTTTATTTTTTAATATAAAATTTTGAACGTTATTAATAATATCATCGTTTCCATTGATTCAAGGTTTAGATTTTTCTTATAGTTTTTATCTTTCTTATACAACTTTTAAAAGGTGATATTTTATGAAATCCAAATTTGTCTATCAACATTTCCACGGGATTTTTTTACTTGTTGGCTTTTTATATAAACTTTTGAATATTGTTAATAGCCCCACCGCAACTCATTGGTTCATGACGGTTTCGTTATTTATATAAAGTTTTGAATGTTATCAACGACGTCAAGGTTTTATATTTCTTATATAAAGTTACGTATGTTATTAGCGCATCTTTCAACGTGTGTGTTGATGACAATGTTTTGACGTGAGTTTTTTTAAACAATTTTACGCGCCACTTCAACGTGAGAGTTCATGACAATGTTTAGACATTGGCTTTTTCATAATTTTACGTCCGCACAGGAACACAATGCTCTTAATACTAGTTCTTATAATCTTTACTCCACATTTAAGTTAGAGCTTGAATATCTTAGTAAAATATTGAATAAGTTATATATTTATATATTATAATTATTAATAACATGTTAATTGTTTAGAAATCATGAAAGTCCACAAAAGCAATTGTCGTTGTCCTTTTTAATGTTATGTAATTGATTAATTGAATAAAGTGTATATATTGTTTTGTACATCCAATGCATCCCTTTGTTGAATTTGGGGCTCCTTTGCTTTATTCCTTTATAATTGGGAGTCCAATGCATTCATTTTTTTATTACTCAACATTGGACGCGTTTTTAGGGTCTGGATCCGTTTTAGGACGCAGCAAATAACCACTTGGTACAAAGTTACAAATATATATTTTGTGTTACGTACAAACAATACTCCACAAAAACTAGTAATGCAATTTTTATGAGAACTTACATGGCTAAAACTACATTGACTTTTAGGTAATAATACATTATATCAAATCTTTTGATATCTAATTGAATTACTCAAACTTTTTTAGTTACTTAAAGTATTAAAAGAGTTTCTAATGGGTCGGTTCCTAGAAGACAACCGATAAGTGCCATAAGAAACACCTTATCCTTCGTCGATAATAGCTTACTACCATGAAACAAGATTAGTAGTAGATTGCTATCAATCTCCATGACAGTTCACTATGTACAAGGTTAAGCAATCAGTACAAAACTGAAACTGTCCAATGACAAATCGTCAAGCTTTAACACGAATATGTTGACTTAACCTCGTGACGGACTGCTATGCATCTCATAATGTTCCTAGCGGCTGAATGGATAAAGTGAACTAGAAGCTGCCATGTGGCTGTTGACACACTAACCTAGGATCGATAGCGCACTGCTACCATTTCCATAACAATGCACGATGAAAATCCCATATTGGGGCTCGTTCGATCTCTTTATAGAAAATGATAATTCAAACGGTCCATTCGTATATTTATCCGAAAAAAAGAGACCAATATATAAAAAGGTGAACGTCACAGTTGGAAATAGACCGCTAAAATTTATTTTCGAACCTTTTTAAGTATATTTATGTCAAACTATTTTTTTGTCAGTTGTATGTATTCATCGGCTTTTCGCTGACGTATTATTTTATAAAATTTTCAGGTAATCATGATTAAGATGAAACTTAGCCATCGGATAAGTGGTGAAAGGATTTTGACTCCCTCGACATATAATCTACCTAGTGGCTTAAATGATCCTTTTTGTTTATCTGCCGGTCAATGGATAAATTTGTTAAGGCATTGTTTCAGTGATTACCACATTATTCAAAACAAACAACCTAATTCAAGAACACATAAACTTGTAAGAATCAAGACTCAAACAACATGCACCCGCCAATGACTAAAACGCCCTTTGGCAGCACTTAAAAACAACATGTATCATATCCTGACTGCCTCGTACCATTTGATATGCTTTATATGGTTTTTTTTTTTAAATATTTGGTATCTGATCCCAGTTTTACGTATAAAGAGTATGCCCATTGTTGTACCTAAAGTAAATGGATAATGATTGACGAATTCAATTTGGAATATTTTCTAACGTAATACCTAAACAAATGGTCAATTAGTTACGATTTCGGTCCTCATTTAAATAAAGGTTATTAAAACGATTTCATATTTGAAACAAAAAATAAAATACTGTTATATCACCCTCATGTCGTTTAAATATTCGATGCCTTGTCGTATCCTGCATCTGCATTTATAAGATAACCTAACAAAAAACTGAGAAGCGACACTTTTTTCGCATTTATACCCTATTATTATATTATGTCACCTTAAGAATGTTCAATCATCAATAAGAAAAGTGAGAAAAACCTTTCTAGATCCAATATATCATTTTTTTAATAAAAAGCAATATTTAAATTATCTTGTATGTTTAAATCATACTAAAAACAAATATTTCAATGTTATTGCACTTAAAAAAAAGTATTATTTGAAATTTTAAAACTTATACATATAATATTATTATAGTACATTTGAAAACACAAAAAATGTCTTTTTACATTAAATTTTAAGAGTTTAATGGAGCAAAATTATTATTATTTTCTTATGAATTTGACTAGCTTAATTGTTATTTACACACAAGTCAATTTGTGCTTACAATTTTTGACATTTAAACTAATTAAATTTCCTATAATATTTATATAACTATAATATTTTCATTTGTATTTGTTTAAAAAATTACACCATGGAAGAAATTGAAGTGTGGCAAACCTTTGTTATCTATATATCTTAAATCTGTTTATGTTTATCCAAATTATCTATCCATGGGGACATAAGTTGGTATATATTTCATAATAAAACGTAAAAGAAAAAAAAAACATCACAACATGTAAAAACCAAATTCATAGGAGAGTTGCATTATATTATACCTGGTTTGGTTTTAAATAAAATTTATAACGAGACGTACGTAAAAGTATTAACATCACAACACTTTATTAGAAATTTTGTAAAACATTACATTTAAAAATGTATAAAGAAAAGTAAAATAACCCAAAAATTAGGGAAAGATTCAAATATAAAGTCTTTTGAAACTAAAAAGTGTAAGAAAAATTAAGATTTTGAAACATGCCATTTTAATCAAAAGTAGGTTGAATGCAAAATTGATAATGGTTCCACTTCTTAAGTTCCACCTTTTTTTAAACATTTATAACTTTTACATACGGTTTATTTTTTTTTTTAAAGTTACACCATAAAAACGAGCATTTTTTAATCTATAGAACGCGTATAGTGTTGATATAAAAAAAACAAAGTTTTTTTAAACTCATTGTGTAATTTCATCAGGTCATTGTGTAATCTTCTGAATTGATAAGTATTACACAATTATCTGATTAAAAATACACAATGAATTTGAAACATAAAAGGTTTACATTTCTTATTATTGTGTTATTCGAAAATCATCATTTCAAAAAACACAATGCATAATATAATGGTCAACATTAGACACAATGAGAACACAATGACCAACGTTAGACTTGATGATTAACAATATATATAATGAGCTGCTTTGATGAGATTTACACAATAACATGATCAGGATTACATAATGAACTGAAAAACGTAAAAAAAATACATTTTTAGCATTGTGTTATTTGGAAACATCATTTTAAAAACACAATACATAACACAGTAGTCAACATTAGACACAATGTGTAACACAATTACTAACACTAGACTCAATAATTAGCAATAGATACAATGAGCTGCTTGACGTGAATTACACAATGACCTGGTCAGGATTACATAATGAACTGGAAAAAATGTAAAAAATTTACATTTTTAGCATTGTGTTATTTGAAATGACCATTTAAAAAAAACAATGGTTAACATTAGACACAATGCGTAACACAATGACTAGCACTATACTCGGTGATTAGCAGTAGACACAATGAGCTGCTTTAATGAGGATTACATAATAACCTGATTAGGATTACACAATTAACTGGAAAAAAGTAAAAAATTATATTTTTAGCATTGTGTTATCTGAAAATCATCATTTTAAAAAAGACAATACATAACAAAATGGTCAATACTAGCCACAATAATTTGATAAATATTATATAATGACCTGATATTACATAATGAATTGACGAATATTACACAATAAGCTGACAAATATTACACAATGAGCTGACGAAGGTTACACAATGAACTGAAATAACGTGAAAAAAACTTCGTTTTTATGTATCAAAATTATAGGCGTTTCAAATATTAAAAAACACTTGTTTTTATGGTGTAATTTTTTTTAAAAATAATGCTGTATGTAAAAGTTACGAACGTTTAAAGAAAAATATGAAATTTGAAAATGTGATTAAGACTAAAATACTCTTTACCTACCATTTAAAGTTTCAATTATTTACCATTAATTTACCGAATTTTTTTAGCCCTTAGATATAATATCTAATATATAATAATCATTCTCACCATTTTTAGTTTTTTATTCCTTTTTACGATAATCTCACTCCAAAAATTAATTATTATATTGAGTAGTTATATAAAGTTCTAGAAAAAAGCCATTCACACCAGACTCGGCCGATTGCCTGCCTCGAACTCACACAGCCAGTGGCCAAAAATAAAATACTTGGTAAATACAATACGTCTTTGTCATATATTAATTTTGGTATAAATTTATTAAGTTATCTTTTTACTTTTCCCCTTCTTCTAATTGGTATTTTCAACATGGGTACAATATAATTACTGTCAGCATAAAGATTCTTTATGTTTTTCAATCCGCATATAATATCTTATCACTGCATATAAATCTATAGTTTTGTTGTTTTATACGCCACAAAAATACATATACATATATGGTTTTATTATTATTAAAATCTGACTAAAAACATATTAATTATATATTAAATTGGATATGTATAAAATGTTATTATTTTTCTGTAAAACTTATGGACTATATGTTTTCTGTTGAACTATAGTCAGATAAAATGAGTAAATGACATTCATACATGATTAATAGAATAGCTTCTTTTATATTTATATAAGTGAAGTTTAATAAACAAATGGTGTTTAACATTTTTTATCCTTTGAATATTTAACATATAAATATTATAAACTAAAATGCAAACAAGAATATTACAAATAAAAAACATACATCCAAATATTCAATCAGGCAATCACCCTTAAATTGAACCAGGACCTCATGGTCCACACACTTGATTTTGCTTCGTGAGTAACAAGACTATATTTCGGTGAAAAGTAGCTTTCTTGCATTTAAAGGAGACATTTTTTTAAATATTATAATACTAATAATAATAAAAATTCAAAACGTTTCACTAAATGCAGTTAATGTTTTTTCTTTATCCTCTTTAAAATAACTCAACTTTCATTAATTACTCTGCAACTCTTTTATAAATATTAAACATTTTATAGGTAAACAATAATGTATATAATCTTTCCTACTATTTAGTAATTATTTTTTGAACTTAACTTGAACCAAGAGTAAGTAGTAATGAAATACATCACTAAATAATAACTAAGTTCAAATTGAAAAGAAAACAACTAAATAATAACAAGTATTTATATATTATTTAAACCAATAAGTTTTTAGTTTTTTAATATTTATAAAAAATCTTTGCAAGTCTAGAATATTTCGTAAGACTTGAGTGATTAAAGTAAACATATAAGACACTTGATTACCAATTTCTTTAAACGTCAATAATTACATGTTCGTCTCGAATGATGCATCTTGTTGGTAACATGATATATGTTTTGGTCTCGAATGATATATCTTGTTGGCAACATGATATATTTTTTTAATCAAAGATTACAAGTTCATATATTACATAGTAGGTATGATGATTTTATAAATAAAAAAATAAATTACATAAAATGACATTTATTTATATAACTAATTTCACTTTTTAACATTTATTTTTACTAATTACACTAAACAATCTTTATGTATGTAGTTTGTTTCAAATTTGGTTCTTTTGTTTAACGGTCGTTAGTTTGTGTCGTTAAGTTAGGTCACGTGACTTGCAATCTGTAATTTTTATTTATTAAGTTTACTACTAATATTTAGATCATATGAAATAGTAATTTTTTTTATAGAACTAGCTTTTAAAAAGTAAGAATAAATATATATATATATATAGAATTTGTTTGAGCTTTTACTCGTCAATCTCAATGTTTTATTGATCACATTTCCACATACGATGATTCGTTTTAGAATTATGCCGGTTGGATGTCTCTTTTACACATATACCTCATATGATAATCACGTGACTTAACTTAACGATGCAATTAACAACTGTTAGATTAAATGACTAAAGCCGAAACTATATATAAAAGTTATCTAGTATAATTAGTAAATATGAATTTTAAAAATAAAATTAGTTACAAAACAAATATTTTTTTTCTGTAATTTACTCTAAACAAAATAGTTGTTTACTATATAGGGAATTATATGTAAATAAAATAATAATCACATTTTCTATATAAAAACAATCATCTTTTATTCACTACTGCATTAGGTCCAGAGGAAACATACAATACCACATTATTTACCCTCTTTGTCGTCACCCCATTTCAACAAATTACACACCTGTAGTAGTTACGAGTGGGTGTGCCCATTACTCTTTCTACTTGTGGGTGCTTTGCTCCAAACCCTTTGTCATTTCTTCTTGAGCTTCCTCCACCAAAATCACACCATTTCAGCTTCTTCAAGTAACCCTCAATCTCAATTTCTTCACATTATTCACTGTTATCTGATCAAAACCATCATATATTAAAGCATTTCCCATCTGGCTCTTCCTTATTTTGCAGATTTAAGGGTCATAATAATAATATTATTATAAGTTTATAATAACTTCGCCGGAGAACAGATGGCCGGAGGCGGAGGCGGTGGAAAGTCCGATGAGCCGGCGCCACACCCACCAAAAGATCAGCTGCTTGGTGTTACTTACTGCATTACAAGTCCACCCCCATGGCGTTAGTTTCTTGATCTTGTTTCTTTGTTTATACTCTTGTAGATGATGATCATGTTGCTCTTTATGTGTGTTTAGTGACAAAAGTATTTGAGAATCTTTAAATGGAAAGTTGTTGGTTTAAAATTGGGTTGTTTTTAAGGTAATCTTGAAGGTGTGTAGTGCCAATTTGTTGTGATTCTTATACAATCATTTCAAGATTCTTGTTAACATTAATATTCTTTGTGTTCTTGGTATCTAGTTAAGATTCTAGGAATTTAAGAGTGTTTCTTTGACTGATTTTCTTTTCGTTTGATTTGTTGTAGAATCTGATTTTGAGTTCAAAAAATTGAATCAAACTAAATTTAACTTTAGTTGGTATTTTATCATTTTAGTTAAATCGGGATGATGAATTTGAGCTTTTTTACAAAGTCTTTTGACAAAATCAAACATCTCTTTTTCCCTTTTGAATTTTGATCTCACTAAAACAAACACTTTACTTAAAAGTAACTGCTTTTGTAAAGGTCCAAGATTCTAGTTGATTTGTTTTGATATTCTGGAACTATCAGTTACAGTATCTAGTGAAGTTCATCAAACAAAAAAGGTGGTCTTTATTTGATTAATTATTTGATTTAATCCTGTGTGTATTTGTTGCAGATGAGGCTATTCTTCTCGGTTTTCAGCATTATTTGGTAATGCTCGGCACAACGGTTATTATTCCCACTGCTCTTGTTCCTCAAATGGGTGGAGGAAATGTAAGATATTATATTTGAAACATATGCTTGATGTTTACTTGAATTCTTGTAATTTTGATGGTAATTATGTTTTACTGATCTTTATATCAGGTAGAGAAAGCTGAAGTTATCCAAACTCTACTTTTTGTGGCTGGGTGGAACACTTTGTTACAAACTTTGTTTGGTACTAGGTTGCCTGCTGTGATTGGGGGTTCATATACTTTTGTTGCACCGACAATTTCGATAATCTTGAATAATCGATGGAATGATGCGGATCCGATTGAGGTTGGCATACTTGATCTTTCAGAATCTTTATTGGTGTTTGAATGCCAAAATGGATCTTGTATTATAATATAAGTAATGTGTGATAAAGAAACATAATGTGGAAAAATCAAGTATTAAGTCGTGCTATTTCGTTTTCTATTATTCAGAAATTCAAGAAGACAATGCGTGCAATCCAGGGTGCTATGATCGTTGCTTCAACACTTCAAATTGTTTTAGGGTTCAGTGGTCTTTGGAGAAATGTTTCAAGGTTGGTTTAAATAATCAAACTATACATATTTTTTCATAATAAGTTTATAGTAGATAAGTGGGTTGAAAGGGTCGTGTTTGGTTACATGAATTTAAGTGTGTCTGTGTCAAGGTTAATTTCTTTGACACAAATAAATATACGGTTCTTGTTTGGTTTCAATGATTAAACCAGCCAACCCGACACAATCGTAACCTCTAATTGCAACCCGTTTTATTACAGATGATTATCATTATAAATTCTTGACCCCTCTTTGGGTAAAACTTATTTATCCTTTTCTAATATCATTATAGATTCTTGAGTCCCCTTTCGGCTACTCCTTTGGTCGCTCTTGCTGGTTTTGGGCTCTATGAATTTGGATTCCCTGGGGTAAGTTTGATTATATACATGCATATCCTTTATAAAAATCATACATTATTATGGGTATGCGTTTGATTAAAATGTGATTTAAACTTGCTATTTTAGGTTGCTAGATGTGTTGAAATTGGGCTACCCCAGCTCATCTTTGTAGTTATCTTGTCTCAGGTAATTTTAATGCTACATTGATAAAATACTTCCACTTGTGAGGTCAAGTTAATGGGACCCACAAATCATAACTTACCTTGTGACAAATTAAAAATGTCAAATGTTAGATGGCTCATATATTAATTTCAAGATTTTGGTTTCTTTGATTATGTGCAGTATGTATCTCATATGATACATTCAGGAAAGGCGATTTTTGAGAAATTTTCTGTCTTGATATCGATTGCAATTGTTTGGATTTATGCGCACCTGCTTACTGTTGGTGGGGCCTATGATCATAAGGCGCCAAAAACACAGACAAGTTGTCGTACTGATCGAGCTGGATTAGTTGAGGGTGCACCATGGTTAGTTGATCAGCCTTTAATTTTAACTGATTTATATTTTATTACATCTGAAATGTCAAATTTACTAAAGAAAATTATCATAAGAATATGAACTACATCGATTTAAAGACTTCAATTATAAAATAATAAAGAGATTGTTGTGAAAGAAAGACCAAAAAATACAGGGTCATGATTTTAATTCTCTTTTCAGGATAAGAGTTCCGTATCCATTTCAATGGGGAGCACCTTCATTTGATGCTGGTGAAGCTTTTGCCATGATGATGACGACTTTTGTTACACTTGTGGAGGTCTGTTTTGGTTTTCATTGGTTGAGTAAATGAACTAATATCCATCTAATTAACCACTACGAACATCTTTCAGTTTGACGTTTGGTTATGTTTGTTCTAAAATGTTTTTCCCTGTTGCAATCTTAATGTCAGTCCACTGGTGGCTTCATGGCGGTCTCAAGATATGCAAGTGCCACCCCCTTGCCTCCATCCGTTCTAAGCCGTGGTATCGGTTGGCAGGTAATTACCATTATTTAACCCTTGTAGTTAAAGGTAAATTGAAAATATGGTTGATTGCCATTTTAACCCTTCACTTGATAGATCATTACAATAATATAGAATAGCGTTAAATGCTACTCCCTTCTTCCCAAAATATTACCAATTCAAGCATGTAAATTAATAAAGGATTCAACTATAGTCAAAATCTTTTGTTGACCAAAGTTTATATTGTTATTAGTGGTAATAACTACAATGGTCTAATAGGTAAAAATTAGCTTGGATATTGGAATTTTGCCACAACAGGCTAGTATGCAATTTAATTAAGACATCCCCAAATGGAGATTGTTGCGTTTGTGAAGTATATATTGTCTTTTGTTGCAGGGAATTGGAATCTTGCTGTCTGGCTTGTTTGGAACTGTGAATGGATCTTCTGTATCTATGTGAGTAAAAAAAATTACATTTTTGGTTAAAAAGCATAACCTTTTTTTTATTCTACTTTAAAATAAGCCTCCTTTTATATTGAATCACTTGTTTATGTGTTGCAGTGAGAATGCTGGTCTTTTGGCTGTGACTCGTGTAGGCAGTCGAAGAGTTGTACAGATCTCTGCAGGATTCATGATTTTCTTCTCGGTTCTTGGTATGTTTTTTATGTATATTTTCTTTATTTATTCTATTCAATCAGTAAATAGTGCAAATCGAGGTGCCAAAATGAGCAGGCAGAGTGGGTTTAGTAACAGGTCAAACCGGTAATTTTGTACGAGTCAAGACACCTTGGGTTGACTGGAAGCATTTTCTTGTCCAAAGTTTTAAAATTTTGATATAACTAATTAGATCTTTTAAATATGAATATAAAAACTTAATCATTCCCACAACAATCTTATTTCTTGAACAAATGATTTTAATGGTTTGCTTTGGGCAAATTTCGACACGTTGATAAGTTTCCTTGGCTATAATTGTAATTTTTACACCTTTGACCCACTCATTAATAAATGGGTAAAAATTGCAACTCTAAGTTCAAATGATCATGCAGGTAAATTCGGGGCTGTCTTTGCTTCAATCCCTGCACCCATCGTTGCTGCTCTGTATTGCCTTTTCTTTGCTTATGTTGGTAAGTCACTAAGTTCACACGATTACACATTCCATGATTCCATCTACCTTTTCCTTGGCGTATTGGTACCACTACAGGGCAATAATATCTTCTAACTTTTTGTAGGTTCTTCGGGTTTGAGTTTCCTTCAATTCTGCAACCTCAACAGCTTCAGAACAAAGTTCATACTGGGCTTTTCATTCTTTCTGGGCTTGTCTATTCCCCAATATTTCAATGAATACGAAGCTATCAATGGTTACGGTCCAGTCCACACGTCTGGAAGATGGGTACGTTCAAGATGTGAGGGTCGGGTAGAAAGTGACCACACTGGATTGGGAGGACCCACAACACCTTTTTGTCCATTTTCTAAGTTTTTTAGTTTTCTTTTGAACGACGACTTTCATTTTAGGGTGGCGGTCGCATCTCCGACAAGTCGGAGACCCATCACCCCTCTATGCCTGACCACTATGTTATCTAAATCTTAAATATAAACAAATTATGAGGCATGTGTTAAAAAAAGACACGTGGAATATTTGACCCTTTTTGAGATAAAAACACAACCCAAATCAACCCACCCACTTATAACTAAATCTGATACCTAAAATGAGTTCTCAAGATTTCACGAAAATTCAACGCCCACATTTAAACTTTGCTGATTTTGACTCTGTGAAACCTTGAACCATATTGGATTTTGATTTTGAGAGATCCTTGGAAAGAAAGTTTCAACCTTGACCATCTGCTAATGTTATTAACCTCGGTTACTGTTGCTATTTTGCAGTTCAACAACATGGTGAATGTTCCATTTTCATCTGAAGCTTTTGTGGCTGGGATTGTGGCATATTTTCTCGATAACACACTTCACAGACATGATAGTTCTGTAAGAAAAGATAGAGGCAAACATTGGTGGGACAAATTCCGTTCATTCCACACCGACACCAGAAGCGAAGAATTCTACTCACTGCCATTCAATCTCAACAAATATTTCCCAGCTGTTTGAGGTGAAGAACGTGCAGTTGTAACAACTGCTGTTCTTCTTAGTTTCATTTATGTATCTAATCTTGTCCTAAAGTAGTTCGAGTTTGATCATATTTCTCATGAGTGATTCATTAGAACATTTGCCAACAGTTGTTTTTTTGCTGTAAATGCAATGGGTAAGAATTAAGATTGATTGAAGTGGAAAAGATTAGTTTTATTGCTTTCAACTTCTTAAGAACATTGTCTACCACATTGTAATAGAAATCTTGATTTCTGAATGTTCACTTGTGTTCAAATATTGTTCCCAATTACTGATCTTTTTCTGTTCGTTTATATACTGATCATTTTGATGGCTCGTTGATCAACGAATTCTTAAATCCATCTCAGCATCGTAGCTATATCGTAGGGGAAAATATAGACAATAGAAGAAATCACTCGAAAACCTCAAATTATTACAAGAGCCAAACATTGTTAAATGTTTATATAACAGTTACAACTCCAAAACACACTTATTCAGATACACGTTATTCACTCAACACGTGTTGTCAAAAAGTTAAAATCGTGTGATAATATTCTTTGAACAACATAACAAAGACGACCCAAAGAACTCTGTTACTCTGCTGTATACTTCAAGATTTTCAGAAACCCCATGTCGAATCAGACCTCAATATATCAAGCTTCGGTTGTGTTCTCAGTCAGCCCATTGGCCACCCCATTTTCTGGTTCATGGTGCTTGTCGAATTGACTGAAATCTCCCTTAGCCATGAAGAGCTGAACGTGGTGGTGTTTACAGTATAGCTGATGTTCATGAGTCACGTAGTTAGATGGACTTATGTGACACCCGCCATAGCTGCATTTGAAACAGGCTTTGTGGTATGCGTTTCCATCAACACCCACCTGAAAAATGTGTAAATGACCATCAAGATCATGAAAGTTCAGAACTTCTGGTGTATAAACGCACATTTATGCATATCTTTAGGTGTCTGATTGTTTAAAATTTTAAATTACAATTTATTTCAACAATTTCATGCCACGGGGTGTTTGGCATTGCACTTTAAGAGTGATCATCTGTTATTTTACATTTAAATCCTTAAATAAACCAAAATTTGCCACACACTTGACCAACGGATTATCTTATCTTCACAACTTCAAACTAAAAACTCACATCCAAACACCCTCTGATTATTCTATATCATATAATCATTTCCAATATGCATTGCGAAACAACCTCTGAATTCTCGTTTATGTAGTTTACCTTTTCGAGGGGGTAGACGGTTTTCTTGCAAGTAACACACTTGTCTTGTGTCCCACCAAACATCCTTGATACTTTGCTGTTAGCTTGACCCTAAAATGTTACAAATATGAGTACCAATGTAGATTCTAATAAATCAAAATCTATTATTTTTGACTATTATGATTTAACTCGACATGTACCTGATCATATGATCTAGCAGTTTTCGGGGTACCTACATGACAAGTATATAATTAGCAGCAAAGTTTTAAGAGTCTTTCCCCTTCAAAATCACACCAGGTATCTTTTTTAAGCGTGTTATTCGTTTATTTACTTGTTCATAGCCATCACTACAGCATTAAAAAGAACGGATGATATGAATCTTTTGGCATATATATATATATATATTTTTATATTTGTCATTGACTCATTAATATTCAAGACAATTGGTTAATAATCAAATGATAGGGTTTTCATGGAACTGAAGGAGTATGAGTTATAAATGGACTAACCTTCAAAACTCTTGTCCAAACTGCCAGTCATCTTAAAGAGTTGATCAAAGTGAGGTTGGCAGTATAATACTCCTTCAAAAGAGCTGTAATTACTCAACTGCAATAAGCAAATTTAAAAACATAATCACATTAACCACACATATACTTTGTTTTCGCCTTTTTATTTATCGTTTACTGCAATTGTTATGAACTAAAGAAAAATATAAAGTTTCAACAAATGATGAACAGATTCAATCTTAGTTAATCTAAAATCAATTTAAGAACCCAAATCATAAATGTGAAAAAAGTTCATCAATTCAAAAGAAAAAAACACTCAAATTGTTAAGAAATCTTATCAGCTGAAGTAAAAATTTGACTCATTTTATTTAAATCAATCATCAAACCAGATCATAAGTTACAAAAATATATATTCTAATCATAAGTACACAAAACACAGATCAAAAACAGCAAAAAGTATTATCAAGAAACTTCATTCAGAGGAAACAATATATATACTTTGGTTACTTAAATTAGTAATTACACAAACCCTAGATCAAAATCAGCAAAAAGATTCACCAAAACAAATATACCAATCAAATTATTAACACATATCAACTTTGCCACTTTGGTGCCTTCAAATCAATGATCACACAAATCCCAGATCAAAATCAGCAAAAATAACAATCAAACCTCAAGAACCACACCAAGAAACCATCATCTGACACAACTAGCAACATAACTGAACACAAACAGATGACATCAAACTGGGATCATGCTACAATCATCAACAGAAATAAGAAATACCTTAAGGGTGCCCTTGCAATGGTGGCATCTGAAACAAGCCCTGTGATAAACTTTATTATCAACAGTGAGTTCATCCACCAAGTACACAGTCTTCTCACAAGCCTTACACTTCTGTGTAGTCCCACCATAAGAAGCCATTTTATGATCTTTTAGTGTATGATTGTTCAAAGATTCAACAGAATTGAACACCCAAATCAGATATCAATCAAGAAATCAAGAAAACAATGAGAAATCTGTGATCAAATCAAGAAAAGAACAAGACTTTGTGTTTGAGTTGTTGGGTGTAATGAGAGGGCCGGGGGTGTACAACAAGATCGTTTGAAGGGGTGAGTCAAACAGTGTCCTGTAGCTGTCAGATGTGAGGTGTCATTGTAGTATGTAATAATTATATATGACTTTCGGGGTGTTATTAGTGGAAATCTATGTGTTTTTGAGCGGTTTAGGAGGGGAATTGTGTCCGTCTGAAAGACCAAAAAGTAGCACGTTTTATGAAAGCAATGTAGATTCGGATGTTTAGTGTGTTTACGGTAGCTAATAATATTGTTTAGAGGAGACCAACGTCCTTAACTCAAGTGATTGAGGGAAGTGGGTGGCGGGTTGGGTGTAGTGGTAATCAGGTAGGAATTAAAGTGGTGTGCTCATCCTAACCAAAGGTTGTGGGTTCGAGTTTTGGTGGGGGCAACTCTTAGATTATCTAGGTGTTGTCCATTCTATCCTAGTTAATCTAGGAGTTGCCGTTAAAAAAAAAGTGATTGAGGGAAGTATGAAAAGGTTTTGGGTTAAGTCTCACTTGTGATAAAAATCTAGTTTCAGGTGGGTCAGAGGTTTTCTTTCACATATGGTGAGCTTCCTCATATGGGTAATCTTGGGTTATGTACTCGAATAATTAATATGATCGGGGGGCTAACGATCCGTCAGTGATCCAATTAGTCGTTTTAAAAAAATATTGTTTAGAGGGATATATGTAATTCACCTAATATTGTTGACTTAAATTGGAGTAGAGTGGCGTCATTAAAAAGAGAAAAACTAATAATATTTTATTTTTTAAACAATAAATCTATCATTACTCATATTAAATCATTGCTTGACTTTAAATTCAGGACCTCCTTTTTAAAAAACAAAACCTCTACTAAATGGGTGAACCCACGTTAGCTAACTAATAATATTGTTATGGGCTTTAAATTTTTTTAGAAGGCAGCAATATATTAAAGGAAAAAAATGGCGCCACATAGTTCCTCTACTCGAGACTTTAAATTACGTGTCTAGTTTTCAGCGGAAGAAAACATCCAAACCTTGATCTCCTCGATCAGTCTTGGTACAGAAATTGTCTTGTTTGAGAAAGAGATCATTTTCCTAGTAACCTCATTTGACGAGCATGTTTTATGGAGTTGAAAGAGATCACGGGTGAAGAAAGCAAAGATAATAGGAATGCGCCGCTCACTCACCATTTGTCAAACTGCGAAAGCGATGTGGCATGTAAACAAATGTTCAGCCGTCTCAGGGGTGTCATCACAAAATGAATAGTTTAAAGAAATAATTCACGTTTCGTTTATGAAGACCGACTCTAGTTGGGAGCCTATAGAAGTCAGTCCGCCATCTAAAAATATTCACTTTTAATGGGAGCGACCAGTTTATTCGAAAAGGACTCCATCGCTCACCTGGTTCGAGAGCATAAGTCTAACAGATTTGGTCGAGAACTAACCGGTAGGGTCACCGCTCCAAGACCAACTACCTGCCAATTAAAAGTATTAGACTACTAAGGAGGTTTATGTCCTTTTCTAATTCTTCAATTTCAGTAGGGAGCAGTGGGTCACAAGCCTATTACAATTCAGCAACATTTTTGAATCCTGCATATATACAAGCCCATAGACTGGGATATTCTTTTTGGGATTCAAGCTTAAATAGAGAGTGGAATTTAGATTTTAGGGGCTAGCCAAAAAACAATACGGGAACTAGATCTAATGTTGCCTTTAATAAGATGATCAACACAGATTCCATAAGATGCAAAGGAAGAGACTTCTTTATGAATACTAAGCAAAACACCAAACATGTTAGTTTTGAGGTGAATAAGACATATTTTCTCATCTTTTTTGACCGGTAATTCGATACTGAGCAATAACAACAATAAAAAGGAGATAATAGAGACCACAATAAGTGTCTGATAATTTTAGACTTGTAGTTCATTGTCACACACTCAAATTACACATGCGGGGTTCTATCGCGAGACGCGCCACATACCAGGATTTCAGACATTGGTAAATATCAAACAACACTGTATGAATTTGAAATAAAATGTTTGCTCTTCAATCAGAGTAAAATGTTGTTTTCAAAGTAATTAATACGAAAGCGTAAAAGTAATAGTAAACCTATAAATTGTAATTGCGCAAAGCATGGCGTCTAATAAACGTATTAAATGTAAATGAAAATGAAAACTATTTGAAACGTTTGACATGCATGAAACCTCAACAGTGCAATATAATCCTTAGGCGAGCGACTCGAGAAAATATGCTAAAGTGTATCAACACAAGGTTGGTGAGGTCAAAGGTTTTAATAACAAATAAATATTTGAAATGTTTGCATGGTAAGGTAAGAAAAGGTATAACAATATGTAGCTAGCTTATATGTCAAGTAACATAGCTTTTCGAAACCGGGGCTGACTTTTTATAAGTTGTTTGCCTTTCCACCACGTCTATCACGAACAATGACAAAAGTTAGGTCAATTAAACACATGTTCAACCTCAATTCGAGTTAGTGTGACTAACATGGGTGGGTTTGTCAAACCCACAAGTATTACTCAAAATTACCTCACTAGCTCGTTACTAACGGTTTGAGAATGTAAGAAATTTTGTGATAATCTTTGCACTATAGTAATAGGTGATATATAAATATTGCTAAAACCAAATAAAAATTTATTTGCATGCTTCTCCCCAAAAGAAAAGTAAGTAAAAATGGGACCGTGAAGACTTACCTTAAATTGTGTATGAAAAAAAGTAATGTGCATGATGGACACTAAACACTACAAAAAGCTTAACATGTGTACATAGTGGTCCTTATAAACCCCGTTGTATCCAAAAAACATTAATTGTTTGTGTGTTCGTGAAAAGCTTAACATGTTTGACAAGTTCTACTTTTTGACCAAAGTTGACTTTTGTTGACCAGTTTGATCCAATTACCTGTTGGTGACTCAAATAAGTGAAAACATGTTTAATCATACTCAGATATTCCAAATAAGATTGCACATAAAGTTTCATGTCAGAGTTCTATTTATGAAAAGTTTCTATTTTTGGAAATTATGATTTCGTTACACTAGTGTAATCCATTTTCAAACCCATGTATCATATCATAACAAGCATCCTAATTCATATTCAATTGATCTAATACCTAACCACAACATGTTAGGAATACTAAGAACATTATCATGAGAAAAATTTCCATTTATAGAAATGTAAGAACACAAATTGTACAATTCACATCATAATCTCCCAACAATCCCAATATCATACAAAGCTCTACACATACCACATACATCATAAAAAACATCATTAAATAAAGTGATCACAATAAATAGCAAGTATGATCACATGATGTGTTTTTTTTACAATTCAATGATTTGTAACTCATTCCTACGTCCCATACAATGCATATCAATAATCATCATCACCCAAATCTACTCAAAACTCAATCTAGAAACTAACTTTCTTAAAAAGTTACTTTTATTAGTAAGTGCTCAAAAAATGAGTCGAATTCAAAAACCCAAGACATCTAAGTTCATCTAATAGCATCAACTAACATCATAGCATAGATAAATCAACTCAATTTCATCAATTTCATCCTATTTCTACACAAGCACCAAATTAAAGTTTTTATAATAACAAGTGTTAGTTTTAATCAAAATGCAACTTTTCAAGAACTCTAACAGTATAATTATCTTAGAATCATGTAATAACATGTAATCAAAAATCAATTTGACTCAATTGTAAGTTTTAATATATGTTTGGATCATCTAGGGTTGCGAGACTTTCATGTATCAAAGTGGATGGATTTGGACATTGAAACTTACTTGTGATGTGAAGTGGATGGTTGGTAAGTCACAATTGATGTAAGAAACATCAAATTTCTAACTCTAGATGCAAGAATTAAAGCAAAAGAGTGTATGTGTTCTTGAAGTTTGCACAAAAGGTGAGGGATGTTGGGTTGGGGGCACGGTCGATTAGGGAATAGTGGTGGGGGTTTTGGAGTTACAATTTTTTTTGTCTATAAGAATAGTCCATTCAAATTCATAAAATCCATTCGGATGCTATGTGAACGTGTTTTCTACAACAAATTGCTAGAACTTCATATAATACAAATTAAACCCTAAACATATAGAATAATACTCATTTTATCATTTTAAGCAATTTTGTATAATTAGACTACAAAAGTCGTAAATGCTAATAGATTCATTATCATGCTATAATATTATTTTAGGTCAATTATGGATACACGACATGAAAATTGTACCATCAACCTACCACCAATGTGTGAAATTACCCACACCTTAAGGGGTAGTGAATTTTGAAAGTGAACAACATGAAGCTAAGGATTGCTAAACCTCTTCTATGGAGGTAGATATGGAAAACAAAAATAGATAACAATTAAAGAAACAGGTACAGGATGTGATAGAGAATAGGGAGCAAGGAGGTATCCTTGGACCTCGAAGAGCCAGATATCAAAGTTCTCGTAGGAGCAAATATCCTTGAGGATATCGAGCAGGATATGATCACATTCTTAAAGAACAGAAGAAGTATCTTTGCCTGAAAACATGAAGACATGATAGGTATATCTAAAGATATAATAGCACATAAACTTAAAATTGATAAAACTTGCAGTACTGTACACCAAAAGAGGAGAAAATTCACACTAACAAGGAATTAAATAATCTAAAAAGAGTTAGAAGGGCTACTAAAGTCTAGGATGACCAGGGAAGTAAAATTCCTAGGATAGCTAGCTAATATGGTGGTGGTCCAGAAGAAAAATGGAAAATTGAGGGTCTCTGTGGATTATATTGATATCAATAAAGCTTAACCTAAAGATCCTTTCCTATTGCCACGTATAGATTCCATGGTGGATGCTACGATAGGTCATGACATGCCAACCTTCATGGATGCCTTGTTAGGATTTTAACAAATATAAATGGAACCATCGGATGAAGAAGATACTACCTTCATGACCCCTATCGGTGTTTATTGTTATATTGCTATGCCTTTTGATCTTAAAAATATGGACAACATACCAGAGGCTTGTCAACATGACTTCAAAAAGAAACTTGGGGATTCCATGGAAGTCTACATTGATGATATGGTTATCAAATCAAAGAAAGCTGAGGATCATCTCTGGGATATCAAAGAGGCTTTCGATATCCTGGATCAATATAACGCGAAGCTAACCCTATTAAATGTCACCTCTAAGTGGGGGCAAGAAAGCTTCTTGGGTATATGGTGACAAAAAGGGGTATAGAAGCCAACCTAAGATTAATCAAGGCTATCATGAACTTGAAGTCTCCAGCAAATGTTAAGGATATTCAAAGGCTAATCGGCAGAGTAGCACCCTAGTTAGATTTAAATCAAAATACTTAGAAAGATGAAAAGAGTACTATGACTTCTTGAAGATGAACAAGAAGTTTGAATGGAGATAGAACATGAGGAAGCTCTCCAAGCTTTAAAGGAATATTTGTCATCAGCATCTCTGTCAATAAATCCTAAAGATGGAGAACCTCTTTCATTATACCTAGCCATATCCTGAAGTACGATAAGTGTTTTTTGGTCAAGGATCATGAGGGAAACCAACATTCGGTATATTATATAAGTAAGAGTTTACTAGATGCGGAATCCAAGTATTCCCATCTTGAAAAGTTAATTTTAGCTTTAATCATGATGTGTACCAAACTAAGAAATTGTTTTGAAACGCATACAATATATATTAAAACTAATTACCTTATTAAGAATGTGCTAAGGAAGCTAGAAATGTCAGGTAGAATGGTTAAATGGTCAGTTAAGCTTAGTGCCTTGAATTTGATATATTAACATAGGACTGCCATAAAATCCCAAGCGTTAGCAGATTTTGTGTTTGATTTCAGTTAAGACATTTAGCATAAGATAGACTTAGAAGTCCAGAATTTAAAAGAAAATAATAAAATACCAACATTATACACTAATGGTGCCTATAATATTAGAGGAATAGGCCTAGGAATATTATTAAAATCACCACAAGGGGACATATTACCCAATACTATTAAATATGAATTCGAGGCAACCAATAATGAAGCTGAATATGAAGCCCTAATAGAAGGATTACAATTAGCTAAGGTTATGAAAACAAAACACTTACAAGTATATGTTGATTTGTTATTATTAACTAACCATTTTAAGGGATCATATGCAGTTAAGGGAGATAAGTTAATCTAGTATCTCCAAATAAAAAATCTTGCAAAATATTTAAAATGTTTACTATTTAATACGTACCAAGAGAGGAGAATGCTGATGCTGATGCTTTAACATATCTCGGATCCGCTATCAAGTGACCAGAGGGAATAAAAATCCCAAACACTCATATCCTGGAACCAACAATAGGAGATGCTAAGCTTAGGGATGAGAATATCCTAAGGGTATTAGATACAAAAGATATGGAACTTCAGATTATTAACCAGGATACTAAATCTTATTTCCAACTAATCAAGTAATATATACAAGACGAAGATATTACAAAGAATGAAAACTCCAGGGCTTTCAGGATGAAGGTATATTGCTTTGTCATAAATGATATTATTCTTTATAAAAAGTCTATTGCCGGTCCATACTTAAGGTGCTTGGAAGATCCCGAAGCTACGAAAGTGCTTAAGTATATCCATGAAGGAGATTGTAAAAGCCATGCTTGGGCAGATCATTATTCTAAAATGTGCTCTGGACAGAATACTATTTTCCAACAATAAAGAAGGATGCTATGATATATGCTCAAAAATATGATGCATGCAAAAGACATAGTAATATCTTGCATCAAGCGGGTAAACCACTGTACCATATAGTTTCACCTTGGCAATTAGTGAGATGGGAAATGGATATCGTTGGGAAACTACCTAAGGATTTAGGAGGAAAAATGTTCATGTTAGTAATGGTTGACTATTTTTCCATTTGGATTGAGGAAGAGGTATTTGCTCAAGTTACATATTGAGAAGTTGTGTCATTTATCAAAAGAAATATCCTGACGAGGTTCGTAATCCCGGCTGAAATAATATGTGACAACAGGTCCTAGTTCATCAGCAAGAGAACAACAAACTTAGCACCAAAATGGAAAGATCCATACTTAATTGATTCAGAAGCTAGATAGAGAGCATACTGACTATCTACTATAAAAGGTAATATATTACCATGGTCTTGGAATGTTATTCATCTCAATGTATATAATATATAAGCGGAAAATTTATTTCCTAACTAAAGCTGGTATGTGCATTAATCCTTATTCATATTTTAAACTTTATTCTTATCTTGACTACTATTATTATTTTTATTTTCATTCATTTATTCTCATACTACCATTACTGACTTAAGCATCGAAGGGGTGTGAGCTTGGCTAACACCCGCCTCACCAAGGTTTGAGTGTTTTATAGAGAATACTCCTCAAGATTTCGGCTGAAAACTAGAGGATTGTCCCCATCTCTAAGTTTAAGATATTCCAAATATCTTATAAGGCCCCGTTCCCGAAAACCCCACAGTTGGTCATTCTTAGCACTTTTCATATTAAAACACATTCAGATTCATCAAAACAAGAAAACTTTGCTGCGGAATAATTAAATAAAAAAATCATAGCATTCATTAAACATTATTTTTGGCAAGAAATACATTGTTGTTGCTAGTTACAAAAGGACATCTAGTTGCATATCATAACAAAATAACTTTTCAGTATGCCATGGATGCCAGTCTTTATTTGCCAAGTAGCTTCAACTCCGTGCCACCCTCAGCAACCACATTACCTGCCAACTGATATGCATATAAAAAGTCAGCGTTGCTAAGTGAGTTCTAGTTTAATACTATAGAAAATATACTTTTGCAAACTTCACTTGGTGATCATTCATCATTATACATAATCAATTATTAAGAGATTATTTATCTTTCTTCCTTTCATTACCTTTCACTTTCATTAACTAGGATTGCATAAAGCAAGAGCCTACATTGTTGGTTGGCAATAGATGCCGAACCCTTGCCAGCAAACGTTTATCATGGTAGCTAACCCATGGCAGTTGATCCACACTGCAAGGCACCAAGCCTGCTCATGAACTTGGATCCTATTTATCCATTGGTCAATCACAAGGATTAGACCCCAGATGTGCCTTACTTGGGCTAAACAGCCACACATCAGTTGAGCCAACGTCAACCAGGTTCGTGAACCAAAATTTGGAAAAGCTTGCAAGGCTGTTCACCTTTTATCAGGGCCCGGGGGTAACATTCATTAAGTTTTCACTATCATTATTTTATTTCCTTGTGTCCACTTGGTTATGAATAATACTTTTAAAATATTCATCACCTTATAATCATATAACATGAAACATAATAAGTATTAACCATAACAACAGGCCATAAGAAAAGTATCATACATTAAAAACAGTAAACAAGCATAATCTTTCCTTATATATAGGTACTTAACACTTAGATTCTATTCCCAAAATTTCAGAATAATTCTAAGTGTCCATAGCACACGAGTAAGTTATACAGCGGATGGCTTAAATGCTAAGTGTTCATAGCGGACAACCAAAGTCCACAGCGCATGAATGAAACACTAAGTGTGTCCACAACGGATGACTTAAGACATTCTAAGTGTCCACAACAGACAGTTTAGGTCTACAGCGGACAATCATGAGATCCCTAAGTGCCCACAACGGACATGCAAAGTCCACAACAAACGTGCAAAGTCCACAACGGACAGTGTAAATATCTAAGTGTCTACAACGTACAACATAAAATCTCCAAAGTGTCCACAACGGACATGCAAAGTCCACAGCAGATAGTCTATATGACTAAGTGTCCACAACAGACAGTTTAATTGTCTTAAGTGTCCACAGCGGACACTATATCCATGATCAAGTGTCCACAGCGGACGACATGCATAATTCTCTAAGTGTCCAAAGCGGACATACCAAGCCCACAGCGGATAGCATGTTCCACCTGGAATCCAACTTAAGCAGTTTCTAATCCCATACATCATTTTAATCGTATTCTTAGCTTAGATCTATTAGTTATACCCTTAGAACAGCATAAACAACCATACAACTTCATAGAAATCTATAAAACACATATATTTTGCGAAAACATCATTTTAACAGTGGAAAACATAGCTTATCCAGTAACATCATTTTTCAGTATGCATTAGCCCCAAACAAGAAGAAAAATCAGTAAAAGAGGGGATCTAGAACTCACCTCTAACGGTTTTCAAGTAAAACTACTCCAAACCCGAGAGCAACCTGAGTTCAAACACCTAAGCACATGAAAACAAACAACCAACACATAGAAACACTTAAGAATCGGTCCAACAGATTGAACACAGCTGAAATCCGAGCAGAAAACACAAGAAAACCTCACATACAAGCCGATCTTCCTCCTCCTCTCTCTCTAGAAGCCGATTGTAGCTTCTTCTTTCTTCTGCAACCAAAAATAAGATCTGTAAAAGGAAGAGGTGTGGGCTGCCATGCTTCTTTTAAGTCCCATAATGGGCAAGTTTGCCACTTGCACAACTTGAACCCCTTGACTTGGAATATTTCACATTTCTTTCTTTTTCTTTTCTTTTGCTGAAATTTTCCGGATGTTACATATCTTTTAAGGTTCAAAGGTATTTACCTTTCACAAAATTTGAGTATAGACGCTTCGCTTGGAGCGCACAATTAATTCATTTATCGTTTGAGATGGCGGGACCGGTACACATTTTAATGGCTGATAATTTTGTTATCTTCAACTATATATTGAATTCAGACAAATAGCATTTGAACATGTTATCTAATGGTTTTAACACTTACGTGTTAACTAAATAAAGGTATTCACCTTTCTACGTGGCTTGTCCCAAGTTAAAGCCTAAGGTTTTTGCATTTACATGTCACTAATATTCACTGGTATATCCCAAGTAATATCCTAAGAAGACTATCTTGACCCATGTATCTTTAACTAGGCCAACGTTTCTCTAGCTTGGCCCACGTTTCTCTGGCTTGGCCCATGTTTTTCTAGCTTATCCCACGTTATTCTTTCTTGGTCCATGTAATCTTAGCATAGCCCAAACATTTATTTATTTTTTAGAATTGAATTGATTCAAAGTGTGAAGACCCATAACACTAGGGACATTGTTTAAATGTTATGGAATTATTTAATATCCCAGAAGGTATTTTGAAATTGTATGTGAAGAATTCCTAAGCTAAGGAAGTTTGGTATGATTTCCAACTTATAAAATTTCCATCGAACCTATTCTTTTAGCCAAAATCACTAGTTTCTTATACCTGTATTAAATTTCTTTTAACAAGAATAATTACTGGCAAAAGCTATCCGCAATAAGCTTTAAAAACTTTTCACAAATAAATAAATAAATTTCTAGGGAAGAATTTAAGCAAATTAAATATAAGTAAAGCCCAAGTAACTATATTAACCAAAAGGGTAACTTTGTAAAATAGTAATCAATTTTCAAAAATGTTACAATTAGGTAACTCAAGTTTAAAAAGTATTTTAGTTAGGTCACTAAGATTTCATATTTTATTTAATTACAAGTCTTACCAACTTTGTCCTGAAAAATGAGACCCATCCGTTAGAAATGCTAATTGTTATCCTAAATAATATTCTGCTACAGAATCGAAACTTCGTGGTGAATCAGGTTTCCTCCACCTTAATTCTATTGTAAATATTCATGCAAAAAAAAGTAAATTGTTCGGCAACCATCAAAATAAAAATTAAATTGTTTTTCAACCAACAATCACTACCAAAAGTACCACCATTGAGGAAGACTCAGTGATGTGTGCGGGTGAATATATTTTTAATTAATGATTTTTCACACCACTTGGTTTTAGATTTATAGAAAGGATTTTTACCTTAGAACTAAACGACTCACAAATAAGGAAGCGTACCTATCGTATACGTAGCATAGCTTTGGCAAGAATCAAGTATCTATCCAAGGACACGATGCCACAAAATATTGAACTACAAATTTATGTTAGTAAACCAAGCATATACATAAGGATGCACATTTAAACAACAAGCGTACATGTTTAAATCCCTATCCATCATTCCTAGTCAAACACCATGAATACATATACATACATATGCATATTTATGAATAAATATCTTAACACATACGGTTCTTACTTTTGTAGGTGGAAGGTAAGGAACATAGAGAAGGAGGAGGAGAGAGAACAACCAGATTTTTTAACATGATATGGTCAAGATATCCATGAGATCAAACATATAACGAAGTCAACTAAATATACATAACCATTGATAATTAGCTAGAATTCATCTAAGCTAAGTGAATCAAAAAGTCCAGCTCATAATAGCTACAACAATACCTAAACAACTTGAATAATCAATACATGGTTAGATATATAAATCATCAAACCAAATCAAGTGAATATGGGTGGTTGTATGATGTTAGATTTTTTCTTCAAGTGCTTGATCTTCAATCTTGGCTTCAAATCTTGTGAAATTGCTTCAAAAAAAGAAGCTTAATGTTAAAGAGAACTAGGGATTTTTTTCCTTCAATTTTCAAGCTTGGGTGAAATGGGAAAGAAGAAACACTAAAAAGGAGATCCGATGCGTGTTATAACAATAACAAAATAATCATGGTCATAACAAGCTACTTATGAGGCCTGATGCTTGTTATGGTAATAACAGAAACAACAGGCTCTAAACTTCTAAAATCTTGTTTGATTTCTTGCACTTTTCTTTAGAGATCATTAACCAACTATCCAAAACTAGAAAATCCAAATTAATTATAATTAAGTATCAATTAAAATGGATTGTAACAAAAAACACTCAAAATAGGGAAGGATATGCACTATTAACATGTATGTTTATTCACATATCACTCAGGCTTTGTCTTTGGTGCCATCATCATCTTATGCTTCCTTTACTTTTTTTCTTGCTTATTCCCAGCCTTCTATCTCCTGTGCCCTTGGACTCTCTGCCTGCTTTGCATCTGGAATCGTTTTTTGTATCTTGTGATTGGGATCTTGATACCTTTTCCCATAATCTGTTTGTACCTCATGTGCCATCCTTTCACATTTTAAGAGTCCTTGTTAAAGTTCTCATCCTTGACCTCTTCAGTCATCTTGATGCAAGCTTGGCAAATGACAGCACCAACAGATTTCTTTAGTTTCTTATAGAACTCATTAATTTCTTTTCCTACTGGGCTTTGGCAGTAGCAAGCTTGAGACTTGTACGATCAAGTTCCTTCATTTTCTTGTCAAGATACTTGTCCTTCGTAGTTGCAATCTTTTGGAGATCGAAGATTCTTTCTTTAGTATCCGTTAGCCTCGAAACCAAAGTTTGAGATCCCTACAAGGAAACAAGTATATTAGTTAGAATATAATTAAGAATCTAGCTCAGAATGCTTGTAAGAATACATGAATTCATAAGTGAAACTTACCGAGGAAATAAAGGATAACATTTTTTCTCAAAGGTCATCAGTATGGAGATCTTCAAAGGAGCATGATTCAATAGCTTTCTTCTTCTTCAACAAGGCACTCTAGTCCTAGACGCATAGGTTTAACCTCAAGGAATGGCAGGGGTAGTTTTATGTTTGACAATGAGCATGTTGTCGATTCATCGACACCAATGATAGCGTTGTTCTTATCCAATCCTACAATAGGTTCAATCAATATTAAATATGGTTATGATTAAACTAATAACTAATGTCTTGTAGAATACTTAGCAGAATTTTGGTGATGGAGGTTTGGCTGACGATATTAGAGTTTAAAGCTTCATAATTGAAGGTCCTCTCGAACTCAGGAACCTTTAGTAATGCTTGCATTCTCTTAGTAGTTTGGGCTATGGGTGGAGCGACTTCAGCAAACTTAACTGAAAAAGAAAAAGCAGGATATTAATAAGGATAACATTAGGGATATTAAACAAATCTAAACCATAAATCCTATCCTTAGTAACCCAGCGAAGTGGGAGATCAAGACCTCCCTTAATGGAATCTCGCATGATAAAAAAACTTCTTCTTCCAAGCCTCCTCATTATTAGTGGTTTTGAGAACTTGGGATGGATCACGCTTAATAAGATGCAACATGAAATGGCTTGAGCCATGGGTTCTTAGATTGTAGATGGTAGCTAGGTCGAAGATGTCAAGGTTTAAGTTATGAGTATCAATAATTTTGCACTGAGCCTAAAGAATTCTCTAGATTAATAGCATTGCTTGAGCATAGCTATGCAAGTAACCCTACAAAACCTAGTAATCAAAGGGTGGAAAGGAAAAGAAAAACCAAAGGAAAGGATAAGCTAGGAAGCAAATCCAAGTCTTAGATGAAAATTCAGAACGAGTAAACCTATCAAAGGGACGGATGACATCATTCGCCATAAAAAGTCCTGAAGATTGAAGTTAGGATATCTCCAAATCAGAGAACGAGCGGTTTCATCTTCGGGACTAGCGAGTAAGTTTTGCAGCTGGATAACGTCTCTGACGGTTGTCGCCACAGAGCTAGATGATCGAGTACTTTTCGCCATTAACACTGAAGAACATGGAGAAACTAAAAAAAAGAAGAAAAATAGATTACCTTAGGGTTTCTTTGGCAATAGGTAAAAATTAAAGAATTTATCAGGGATTATTAACTTTCAAATGACATTATTAACACCTCGAGGAGCAGAAATATCAAATCCAACTGTAATATACTCGATTAATTTTGTCCTTATTCTATTTTTGGGGAAAATTACTATGGTTGAAAATCCTAATCTTTATTTTAGAGTTAATCTGGAAGATCAGAATATCCGATAGGTTATGTATCCCGAACTATATTTTGAATTACCGCTTATAACCTATTTCCTTCGCATGTGATTGTTGCAGGAAACATGTTAATGACTCGGTCAACGCATAAGACTAGGGAAGAAAGTTGGAAAGTGGACATTACACGAGGTAGAATGAGTCCATAACAGTTATAGAGGCTGTACGCTGAGAATCCTAAGAATATTGAGATATTGCCTAGAATATCAAAGAGATTGTTATTTTATTTAACTATATAATGAGGCCTATCTCATCATATTTTCAATTAATAAAAGATAAGGCAGCCGATGTTTCTTAGGAACCACAAGGTTTTTTGTGTCGGGTAACTATAAGATCAAGGGCTTTTTTCTTGCTAAAAATTGATTGTCTTTTGTTTTTTATTGTTTACTTGTTTGTTCAGCTATTATTTCGGGTAATATCCTTACTTCAATAGAGGTCATATTTCATTATTTTTAAACTTATAAACCATTTTCACTAAAAAGCATAATATCTCATTTTACTTATTTGATCACTTAATTACTTCAGTAGTTTTTGACCAAAACATGTATATACATATAAACGGTCATACATATGTGTGTATGTATAAAGAGTGTAGTTGAGAAAAAGAAATGGGAGTTGAATGTGAGGGAGGAGTGAAAACATATGAAGAGTGAAGTTGACACATATGACAATAGTTCGAGAGTAACAATTTTTAACAATGACAATATGGATCTTAATCATTACATAACATGTATTTTTTGGAGTTATATATATATATATATATATATATATATATATATATATATATATATATATATATAAAGATAAAAATATGTGAATTCAAGTGTATATATGGTTCCATGCAATGTAAATTAAGCATTGTTCATTCTTATAATTTGATTTGTTTGTTGGAATATTGAATTGTTTTAATAATTATGACATGGTGTTGTATAAAGTTTGCAAGTGTTTATATTTGAGATAGGTCAAACGTGAAGGTTATCTTTAACAAGTTTTGGTTGATAACCTTTGAAAATGTCCACTTGTATTTAAACTTAACATGTGGACCTTATTTGTGCTCATGTAAATCTAAACATGTTTAACATCCACTTAGCTTGTGGAATGGAATAATTATTGGACACCATTAGCCGATTTAAGATATCCATTATCATTAATAAGAAAACCCGAGAGAGGTGCATAAAAAGTCAAACAATTTAAACAGCAATTCTCAAGTTGTCACTTATATATCTATTAATAAATAGCATTCAATTTATTATGTGTAAATACTGACCCTTCATTCTAAGATGGATTGTACTAGTTTTTTTTGAACGGTAAATGTGCGACCCTGTTTCGAAAAATAGTGTTATCTTAATTGGGCCCAACTATTCGTTTTCTAGCCAGGACCGCACCCCAACCCCTTAGAAGGAAATCCATTGCTGAAGAAACCCCCTAGCTCAACTTTGAGCACTTTGCTCAGAGTGAGACTTGAACCCATAACCTCCCAATATTTACATGTTATGGGTACCTCACTTTAACCGGTTGGACTAAGGATCATTAGTGATTATACTAGTTAAGTGACTCATACAACAACCACACTTGCGCAAAAGTTGTATTCGAGTTACATTCACCATTATGTAAATTGGTTTTTCTAATTGCATCCTACTCTATTTCCTAATCACACTTTACTCTACTATATGAATTAGGTTTTCACAACAACCATACCAATCAAACATGAGTTAAACATAAAAATTAATTAGCATTTAATATTTTAAAGGTGCTGTTAAATGTGATGTGATGCATATGAATAAGGGAAATCCATGAACAGTAAAAATGGGTAATTCTTCCATTTTCGTTTGCGTTTTTGGATTTCTCTCTATTTAAACCCAACCATTATTTTGATAGAGAAAGAGAGATGAGAGGTTGAGGGGAGATGCTATGTTTGGGTGACCGCCAGCGCGCCACCACCATCGCACCACCACCGTCGCCGTTGATATCGGTTGCACTTTTTGGGTATCTCTCCATTTAAACCCTCTTTCTAGATGAAAGGTCGAGGGGATATGTTCCGTTCGTTCACCACCTGCGCCCCCTCCGCCATCTGCCGGCCACGCGAGATCTATGTCGTCGATGGTCGGTTGCTGGTTTTGTGTGTACGTCGTGGCTCTAGTGGACCCCATGTATCACAACCATCTATGGATGGTGGTGTATGTTGAAACCAACTCAGATCTATCGATTTAGACGCCACCGGTGGTCTGTCGACCGCCTTTGGTGGTGTTTGCGCGACCCTCACGTCCGGTTCTTCCCGTCTTTTGCTCGATGATAATGGCACCTGGTACATCTGAGAGCCCTAATTTGGATTTGATTATGTGCGTTATGTCACACCCTGACCGACGGTGGAATCATAGGGGCGGACGAATGTGAATCGATTGTTCAGAGCACATGGAAATTAAGTTGAAATAATATTAAATGCCATTTCATTGAATAATACTAATCAAGTAATACATTACAATGCAATAAATGTTCAAATACCATAAAAATTCTTTAATTAATCTAGGTCCAAGTCCTACATTAGCATGAAGAAGTCCTCTAAACTGCATCCTGAAATCATGTGAAAAGTAACGAACTGATTAGCTAGTGAGTAAACATAGGTTTGCATACATATATAGATTGATTACAATGATTGAAAACAATTCAATTCACATAGCAATATCAAGACTTATAAATGTAATAGTGTAACATAAATGACAAACCAACACAATCAAACCTAATGACTGAATTGACTCGGTCCGCAGACGAAGCCTTATAGAATAAATGATTTCGGTTCCAATCATCACACGACTAAACAAATGGGGTGGGTTTGTCAAACCAATAGATCTATCATTGTTATCGTGGTTGCATGAATTAATGATTGTGTTCTTATCAAATTTATCTAACTTGAATTGAATTTTGAAATAGCATAACAATAAATATTAATGATTGAATATTAAATCACATGATTTCCTCAAAATATAAAACACATAAAAAGGGATATGAATACTCACATTGATAATTATAAGCGACTTGGAATTGATAAAATTCTAGACTTGACATCAAAATTCCTCATGATTCAACCTAAGGTTTGGTGTCTATGATTAGGATAATAATATGATTAAAGACTAAAAATGAATTAGGGTTTTAATTGGGGTTTGTGGGATTATATAAAGAAACATTGTAACTTATTATATATGTTGGTTAAATAAAACTAGAATAAAATGTTTAAATAATAATAATAAGTAATTAGCTAAATAGAATTATTAAATAAAATGATTTAAGTAAAATTTAAGATCAAAGTATGAATAATAAATAATTAACTTGTAATGATTAATTATTTATACTTGATCAAAATAATTAGTTGAATATTGATTATTTAAAGGTTTTACAAAAGATTAGTTTTAAATAATTTGAATTAAATTATATTTGATTTAAAATAGCGTTTAGAAATTTAGAATATTAAAAGGAATTAAAGATGTTTTAAAAATGTTTATTTTTGTTAAAAGATAATAAATATAAAATTTATAACCTTTAGAATTTAAAAAAAATAATTAATAGTTTATGAAATAGATTTAGCTAACAAAATAGTTTTATATTAATTTAATAATACTTTAAAAGTTTCTAGAATTAAAATGATTTAGAAAAATAGCTTAAAAAAAAGAAGTTGGGGTGGACCGGGGTCGAACCCGGGTCACCCTTGGGTGGGGTGTTTAGTTTACCAGTGGGCTGGAAGCCGAAGTCCTGTTAATGACCCGTTTAATAATTAATTGTTCAATAAAAAATTTATCCCCAATTTAACCATAAACCCTAGAAATCGAGTGATCCGAATTGAGCATCAAATCGTTGATGATAATGGAATTAGCATTAGGGCTTTGATTCCCCATGTAAAACTGAGTATGTGTGTGTGTCTAATTACCTGGATCGGTGTTTAATGAATGGTATTAAGATCGAGATGAGTGCGACATATGAGAGATTGATTCGAGGTAATTTTGTTGATTATAACCCAATTTCTTGTAGGGTAAGCTTATTTGGATGATAAAAAACAAAAGCCCTCTATCAATTGTTGTTGAATACGCTTAGATGGTTGGTCACGATTAGGTTGCAGACTCGATATGAACTCGCGATTGAATATGATGTGTGTGTGTTGTAAGTAAAATTGATGTTACAGAAAGCTTGAAGAGGTCGGTTCTATGATTTCCACTCGTTATATAGGCCCAATTTGATCGGTTTCACCACAAACAAGTTATGGGTTTGATTCGAGAGTTTAGAGTATGATTCGATTGTAATTACATGGTGTTAATAGCAATGATTGATATGTATGAATTCATAATACTTAAGGGAGCATTTTTGGTCAATTAATTCAATCGTTTGATTATGGTTCGAGCTGTAATAGACTTACATCTTGATAGACACTATGTAATTAGTTAAACACACTGCTATCACTGGTATATATCTCATGAAAACTGATACTCCATTAACTGCAGCCACAGGCTTTAAATAGATACATGATGAAATGGAAATAACAAACTACGACTATTAAAATGGAATAACTCCTAAAGACTCGAATACGTTGATGACTCAGCGTTCCTTATTCAAAACAAATAGGCTGACTCATTCAACTAATTACTATGACTCATCCACATGCAAAAGCCATGTGTAATATGCACCACGTGTAACATGCATGACATCCAACACACCCTCCCTCAAACTTGACAGTTAACAACTTCAAGTTTGTCTTTGATGGAGCATACTCCTAATTTTTCCTTTAGCTTCAAAAACGTCTCTCATCCCAGTGGCTTCGTAAATATATCCGCCAATTGTTCACTTGTTCCACAATGTTCCAACGTGATAGTGCCATTATTCACCAGGTCCCTAAGAAAATGAAACCGAACACCAATATGCTTGCACCTACCATGAAACACAGTGTTTTTGATAGTTTGATTGTGGATGTGTTATCGCAATTGATCACCATGCACTGTTGAGACGACTTTATACCCAATTCCTCAAGAACATCCTTGATCCACAATGCATGACATGCACATGCTACAGCTGCCAAATATTCCTCCTCAGTTGATGAAAGAGCAATATGTTCTGCTTCTTTGATGACCAACTTACAGCTCCAATATCCCACATAAACACGTACCCGGATGTACTTTTTCCCCTACACATGTCACCGATGAATCACTATCAGTGAATATTCTTAGCTCACATTTCCTCCTTCTTGTACCAAATGCCATGATCCAAGGTTCCTTGCAAGTATCTAAGAACTCTCTTTGCCGCTGTCATATGTACCTCTGTAGGATTTGCCATGACTCGACTAATAAGATTCATAACATATTGATATCAGGCCATGTGGTGGTGAGGATACATCAAGCTTCCAACATCTGCTTGAATATAGTTGTATCGACTTTTGGTCCTTCATCGCAACAAGTTTGCTTCCTGGAACATAGGATTACTAACAGCATTACAGTTACTCATATCAAACTTTTGTGAATTTCTACTGCATACTTATGCTGAGAAACATGAATCCCATAACCAGTTTGTGATACTTCCAATCCAAGAAAGCACTTCATTTTTTCCAAGATCCGACATTTCAAACTGTTTTCATCATTGAAACTTTGAATACTTACAACATATCTTGATTAATCACCTGTATAAATAAGATCATCCACATAGATTAACTACTAAAATGCCCCACCTGCACTTCGTTTAACAATAAAGTGTGTTCCTTTCACTCTTATAAATCCTTCTCTTAAGAAATAAGCTTCTATGCGACTAAACCAAGCACGCGGAGCTTGTTTTAGTCCGTATAATGCCTTACGGAGCTTATACACCTTTTGTTCACAACCCTTAATGACATAACCTGAGGTTACTGAACCAAAACATCTTCTTGCAACAATCCATATAGAATGCCGATTTGACATCCATTTGAAATACATCCCAGCGTCTCTGAGCTGCAAGAGCAATATCAGCCTTATTATCCATAACGCGCCACTGATGCATAAATATCTTGATAATTAGCCCGTGCTCCTGTGCGTAACCTTTGGCCACTAACCGAGCTTTGTACTTGTCTACTTCACTTGTTCGTTTAACTTTGTTTTGTAAAGCCCTTTACCACCTATACACTTTGTACCCTTGGCAGTCAACAAGATCCCAAGTTTGATTTTAATTATGGACTGTATTTCCACACATCCATGGCAATTCTCCATGTTTCACTTTTAATTGCTTCCTCATATTAATGGGATCTTCATGACTAATGTGCATGGCATTGAGTTCATCTTCACCCAAATTCTTTGTCATATAGTCACGTAGATACCTAGGAGTTCTATGAATTCTACCCTCCTGAGTTGTGTATTACTAGCCCAGTCTTCAGTTAGTTGCTCACAGTTCGTAGTGGGCTGAGTTTGCTCACTGTGGGTTGACTTGCTACTTGTTCTAGATGCACACCCATATCATCATCATAATCCTAATTAATTTCTTCACCAACCATTTCAACTTCATCACATGTGAAACTTTGTTTTGTTGTATTTTCTTCCTAAACCCAAGCTTTGTCTTCTTCAAAAACAACATCCTTAATGATGATGACCTTCATCGTAAGAGGGTTAAGAAGTCGATATCCTTTTGATTCTTCACTCATTCCGGTTAGAATACATGTCCACACTCTTGTCATCAAGCTTGCTTCTCTCTTTCTTTGGGTTGTGACATGTGCTATACATCCCCACACTCTAAAGTGCTCCACTGTGGGTTTAATCCAGTCAAAGCCTCTTGAGGAATGACATTATCAAGAGCCTTAGTTGGACATCTGTTGAGCACGTAGAATGTCCACATCACAGCTTCTCCCAAAGTACCTTTGTATTTGTTTACCATTAAGAAGTATAACAACATATTCATGACTGTTCTATTCCTCCTCTCCGCCACCCTGTTTTTGTTGAGGATGTAGGTTATGTTGAGTTGGTCTTTGAATACCAACATCCCTGCAAAAACTATTAAAAGCTTTGGAGGTGAACTCTCACCTCCCCGGTCAGTTTGAAGCATTTTAAGAGTTTTACCCCGATTCATTTTCAACCAAAATTTTAAAACTCTTAAAAAACTCCAATGCTTCTGACTTCTCGGCAAGCAAATAAGCCTAATCCTTTCTACTATAGTCATCAATGAAACTCAAAAAGTACCTTTTACCTCCTTGAGAAATTAGATTGATGATTGGTTCACAGATGTCTGAAGTGAACCAATTCCAAGGTTGTTTGGCTCTCCACGTGCTGGTCTTGGGTATGGGTTTTCTGGAGTTGCTCTCCTACCAAGCACTTTGTACATACATCAGCAGTGATCTTAAATTGTGTGTAACACCCACCTCCCAAGGCACACTCTAGGGAGCGTTACGCATCGGATATACAGAACACACAGAATCCAGAGCATACATAGCGGAAGTCAAATTATAAATTATAACGTATATACATCTGTCTCCTAATACAATACTAATTTTACATCAGTTTAACTATAGCAGGATTCAAAATCTTCGGCAACACTTTAGTCTTTTATCTCCTCATAAGCTTAGTCCATAATCTCTTATTCCTGTAATCACCTGGCACCTTGGATGTGTGTCCATAAAATAAAACACTTTGGGACTCAGCATAAAGCTTGTGAGTTCATAAATATAACATCTTTAAAATTCAAAACATATTAATATTGACTATTGCATCAAGCAGATATAATCATGACAAACAGATAGGAACAGAGTAAGCACAGTATTAATTCACATAACCAGGCTATGTATACAAACTCCACTGCTAAAGCAGAATCATACAAGTAGCCTCAAGCATCCTATCAAACATTGCCACATATCACAGATGCTATTGATAGTCAATTCTTCAATTATTACCAGTTATCAGAACATCACATCCTATTTTAGGAAAAACAGTTCAGAGGAACTCACCTATTTTAGCAGTTGTCCACATTGATAATCTTTCCTAGTACAATCTGGTAATATCCCTAGGTCCTGATACAGTTTAAGTAATCTTAGGTTGGATAATGGTACAACTAACTGGTTATTGTAATGATTGGATATTGGTTTATGCTACCTTGTTTAAGCATGGGTGATCAGTCCATGCCTAACTAAGGCGAGGCTACCCAATAGCCACTCCTAACAATAACCCTAACATCTAAACTCAACCTTAAGGTTTCTATTTATAATAGCTTCTAAAGGCTCTCCTTTTTTCTTCTGGTCGATGTGGGAGGCATGTTGAGGTGCCTGCTTGCTCCAATTATATCTAAGTTTGATATTATATTATTATAATTTATATTATTATAATTAATTCAGCTGCTTAACTTGTTTTTCTCTATAACTTCTAAAATATAACGGTCTATAAATTTTGAATATGTCATTGGAACCGAGCTTATTTTTCTTCACGAGTCCACCTAAGTTTCGTTAAAAACAGAGCACGTTTAATATATATATTATTATATTATATATATTTAAACGGTCTCTTATGACACTAAAACTCGTCTAAAACTTTAAATTTAAATAGTCATTTCACTCTTTAGTTACTCATTTAAACTATACAAAATGTAAAGTTCATATTTTTTTTATTTTAACTATTACATATGACCCAAACGCTCGGAATGTTACATTCTCCTCCCCTTAAAAGATCGTCCTCGAATTCGAAGGCTACTCAAATAATTTAGGATATTGGCTTTCATTTCTTCTGTTAATTCCCAAGTCTTCTCGGGCCCCTTTTTGACCTGCCACTGAACTATACTAATGGAATTATCTTCTTTCTTAGTTACGCTCTTGAAATTGAGAATCTTTAACGGTCTTTCTATGAAGTTTAGTTTCTTGTCCACTTGCACGTCTCCAATGACACTACTTGTGTTGGATCTGCCAACATTTCCTTAAGTTTGATATATGAAATGTATCATGAATACCTATTAAGGTTTCTGGTAATTCTAGCTTGTATGCAACTGTACCGATTCTTGCGATGATTTTTGAACGGTCCATATACCTGGGACTTAACTTTCCCCTTTTACCAAATCTTATCACTCCTTTCCATGGTGAGACTTTTAGCATTACATAGTCTCTTTCTTGAAATTCTAAAGGCCCCCTTCTGTTATCAGCATAACTCTTTGTCTATCTTGAGCAGCCTTAGTTGTTGTCTTATTTGTTGGATTTTCTCAATTGTCTTAAGAATAATTTCGGTTTTTAGTTAACTGAATATCCCCTATTTTCTGTCCAACAAATAGGAGTTTTACACTTTCTTCTTCATATAATGCTTTCAAACGTGCAGCTTTAATGCTGAATGGTAGCTGTTTGTTATAAGAAAATTCGATCAAAGGCAAATGATCTTCCCAGCTACCTCCAAAATCAATCACGCAAGCACTCCACATGTCTTCCAGTTGAATTGTTCGCATCGCTTTTGACCATCAGTTTTGAGGATGATATGCAGTGCTTAACACTGTTTTGGTTCCTAGTTTCCTTTTGGAAACTTGTCCAGAATCTGGATGTAAATCGGCTATCCCTATCAGAGATAATGGATAAAGGCACTCCATTTTACTTACTATTTCATCAATATATATCTTTGGCCAGTTTTCTATTGGATAGCTCTCACTTATGGGTAGAAAATGTGCTGACTTGGTTAGCCTGTTCAACCACGACCCATATAGCATTATATCCTTTTCCGTGTTCTTGGAAGTTTCATGACAAAATCCATCGTCACTGTCACTGTCACCCCCCAACCTTAACGGCGGAAACGTCGTGATGTGAGGGTTATGATTGTTCACAGCCACATAACACTACCATAAATTGTAAATATAAAAATCCATAGTTGAAATAAACTTACAACCAAATTCTCCACAAACAAAATAACAAAGTTCAACTTTCAATCTCAAGTTATTTTTTATTTTTTCCTAGGTCCAAATCCTAGGGTGAGCATGCTTTAAAAGATAATCATCAACCTTGTGCATTTCCTGAAACCTGTTAAAAATAAAAGGGTCAACTTTAAAAGTTGGTGAGTTTCCATGGGTTAAGCATACATATAGATATATAAAAGTTTACAAGTAGCAATTCATGTCAGTGGTTACGAATAAAGCAAGTTTAAGATAACAATATAGCTACAATCAAACCTTGACCCGAATATCATTTACAAGTTAAACGTTTAGCTAAGTGTACTTGTGTTCCCATGATGAACAAGCATACGTCATCACCAGCCGACAATAACCTCGGCTTTAGCACCAATAGGCTTGTCAGGCCCATAGATCTATGAGCGTCGCCAGGCTAGCAATAGTTAATGCTTGGTCACATATAATGTTCATCATATAAGGCTCACAATATTACAAAATACCATGACAAAGTTTATATAATGAATTGCTCGTGCATTTACAAGTAGCAAGATTTTTACAAGTGCAAGTTTATAAAGATAACATTTTCACCCCAAGGTGTGAAATAAAGAAAAGAGGGGCATGAAAACTCACATTTATATATAAAATGATAACAAGAAATTAAACGGTGCTCCCAACATTTCCTTTTACAAGATACCTAACGTATATATTTCAAGTTTAAGGTTAAGGTAAATTAACGATTAAACGCGAACTAGGGTTTCAATAGGAATTTGGGGTTTTTATAAATAAGTAAGGTTATCTATTGACATCATATATATATATTTTAAATCCAATAAAAGAAATATACCATTTAGGTATGTAATATGGAGAAAGAAATTAAATTCTTTATAATAACTTGTAAAGTTTAAATATAGATTCAAATAAATTTTTATAATTATTTGAAATAAACATGATTAACGTATTGGCCATAATAATTTATTAATTTAAACTATTATTTAAGTCATTTTATAAATAATCTAAGTATGACATTTGTAAAAAAAAAACGTTTTATATAAATATTAAAATATTTAAATGAAGAAATTGACAGAAATTAATTATGCGACTTTAAAAATAATTAAAGTTTACAAATGATTTTTATAATTATTACAATATTTCTGTATTTAAATTGTTAAGAAAAGGCTTTTAAAAAAATAATGTGGGTGCCCGGGTTCGAACCCCGGGACCTCACAATTGTGGGGAGTGATGTTTACCGTTAGCTGGATAGCCTATGCCTGCTAAAAGCGGCTTCCTTACTTTATAAACACAATCTCTGGAAAAACCCCAAATCGCCATAAACCCTAGAACGGGTGAATCCAAAATTGATCCTCAATTCGATGTTATTAACCAAATTAATGTGATGCTTTCATCCCCGGATGGAAACGAGTGTGTGGATGTGTTCAACTTACCCGATTGTGCACGAATTGAAATGATTTAACCCGGTTTAGCTTCCGTTCTTTATTGCGATGCGATGAACAGGAGTATGAATTCGTGTTTATGCGAAGTTTTAGAGAAATTTAGGTTGCAGAGAGTTGAAAGGGGTCAGGTGGGATGATTCCCCTCTGTTTATATAGATTTAATTTGGACGATTTCGCCCCGAATGGTTTCGCCTTTGATTCGATTGTTTCGGTTATGATTAGATGATTAAATGGCTGTTTAAACTCGAATTAAACCACACATTTAGTTCCGCAATGATTGAACAAACGTTTCTAGTCGATCAAACTGCTCAATTCAACGGATTTTATGTTGAATCGATTGGTATGTTTCGGTTTCAGGTGTTTTCTTAATGGAACCATCGTTTCAACCGAACTAACCGTTTATATGGGTTCGATCCGTGTTAACGTTTCGAAAGAAAATGTTTTATTTGGTTAAACCGGCTGAATATTGGCTGTTTAAAAAACCCTCCGTCGGAGTTTGGCCGGAGGGTGAGCCGGAGTGTCATCGGAATTGCGGGGGAAAAGAGGGGAGGGGGTTTTGGTTTTGAATATTTACAGCTTTAGTCCCTGCGGTTTTCAACTTAAATTTAGGTACAAAACTTCTATTTTAAGTTTGTAAATTGTCTTAAAGGCCCCCTAACTTAATTAAACTTAAGTTTTAAACATTTTAAACTGGTTAATTATTTAACTCTTATAAATTATTATTTCTATTATTATATTATTTTTATCTTATTTAACTATTATTATTATTGTTTTATTATATTAAAACAAATTATTAACTCTTAAATTAATGAATTAATGCACCATAAAAGAAACATTCATAAACAACCCATATAGTTTCTTAAATGACATAAATGGTCCTTACAAGAACATAACAAGGTTAACTCTCAATTAACGAAAACGAAAGGTTACAGTCCTCTATCCTATTTCCATACTGGCAACTCCAATTGTTGTAATTGGCCGCTGGTTTTTGATGTTCAATCTTAACTTGCAGACATGTTAAGCATTTCTCAACGTATTGGGCTATAGATCTTTTCCTATTAGGCCACCAGTAGTGATTTTGAATATCTTTATACATTTTGCTTGCTTCGGGATGCATTGTGTATTTGGACTTGTGGGCTTCATCCAATACTTTGCCTTGAATACCTCCAAATTTTGGGATCCAAATTCTCTGACCAAATCGTAGGATTCCATCCGTTCCTTGAGTCAGTAATTTTTGGTTACCCATCATTCTTTCAGCCTGAATATTCTCATCTTTCAACGCTTTGGTCTGAGCATTCTTGATTTGTTCTTTCTAATCAAGCTTGACATCTATCTTTAATGCTTTTACACCCTAATTTGTTTTAACTTTTTCTTTTCGACTGAGAGCATCCGCACTACATTAGCCTTTCCTGATGGTACTTGATTTCACAATCGTAATCATTGAGAAGTTCCATCCACCTTCTTTGCCTCATGTTTAACATCTTTTTGATTAAAGATGTGTTGTAAGCTCTTATGGTCTGAGTAGATTACACTTATACCATACAAGTAGTGTCACCACATCTTTAAGGAAAACACTATGGCACCCAATTCAAGGTCATGCGTAGTATAGTTCTTTTCATGAACTTTTTAGTTGTCGTGATCATATGCTATAACCTTATTTCGTTGCATCAACACACAACCTAAACCATTATATGAGGCATCCAGTATATTGTAAGTCTTCATTACCATATGGTAATGTAAGTATGGGACCTGCTACGCTTTTGTTTTAGAAGGTTGAAAGCTTCCTACTTTGGTCCTAGTCAAACTTTACATTCTTTTTCGAGTCAAAGATATTAAAAGGGGTAGCATCTGGGAGAAGTATTGAATAAACCTTCGGTAGTATCCTGCTATCCCAAAAGCTCCCTAATCTTACTGTGATTCTTCTGGATTCCCATTTCATCACAGCCTTCTATCTTGGTTGATCTACTTGTATCCCTTCTCATTTATCATTGACCGAGGGAATTGAACTTCTCTTTTCTAAAGTTACATTTGGAGATTTTTGCATAAAGCGTTTCTTGTCGAAGGGTTTTGTAAACCATTTTCAAATGTCTGGCATGATCATCTTGGTTCTTAGAATAAAATAAGTATGTCATCGATAAAGACAATGACAAACTTATCCAAGTATGGTTTTCAAACTCTATTCATCAGATCCATAAATACTGCAGGTGGCATTGGTTATCTAAAAGACATAACCAAAAATTCATAATGCCCATAACGCGTCCTGAATGCGGTCTTGGAATGTCTTCCTCACGCACTTTCAAACTGATGATAACCTGATCGAAGATCAATTTTTGAAAAGTAGTTAGCTCCTTGAAAGTTGAGCAATAAATCATCTATTCTTGGTAAAGATACTTGTTCTTGACAGTTAACTTGTTTAATTCTTGATAATCAATGCACATACGCATTGAACAATCTTTCTTTTTTTTTGATGAAAAATACTGGCGCTGCCCCAAGGTGAGGAACTCGGTCTAATAAACCCCTTTTTCTAAGAGTTCGTCAATTTGCTTCATAAGTTCTTTCATCTCCGAAGGGGCTAGACATAAGGAGTCTTCGCAATTGGTTTAGCACCATGTACAAAATCAATACGAAAATTATCTGACATCAGGTGGAAGTCCTGGTAATCTTCCGGAAAACACGTCTGGGAAGTTGCACACCACAGGATTTCATGATTGTATTTCCTTTTTGCATCTATCATGCACAAAAAAGGCTATTGCAACCTTTCTGAATATATTTCATTGCCTTCACTGCTGAGATGATATTGTCTTAGGATTTCTATCACTTCCATAAACTAGTAGCTTTTCCCCCCATTTGGCTTACGTACCGTCATCGTCTTATTTCATAGTCAGCCGAGCACATATTTATTTAACCAATCCATCCCAAGAATGATATCATAATTCACTTAGAATGGTCGGCATTAAATTTACAGAAAAATTTAGTGTTAACTAGGGTAATAACACAATCCTTAAAAATCTTACTTATCTTATCTTGCTCACCACTGGCATTTTCTACATATAAGCACAATCTAGAGTTTTGTGGTACTAAGTTCAAATAATGTACTAAGGCAGTTGAAATGAAACTTCTATTTACGCCTGTATCAAATAAAACTCTAGCATATGTGGTTAATGAGAAACGTACCAGCTATAGTTTCATCCCCAGCTTCTTTTAACACATACCTCGGCCCTTGGTTGTTCTGATTCTCCACATTTGTTGTTTATGGAGGGTATATTGCAATCACTTCAGAAATGTCCCATACTCCCAACAATTGAACATCTAATTTTTGGGTAGTTTTTCGTGAATGACACCCATTGGACATTTAAGACATTTCGAATCTTGATACTTTCCCCAAGACTCACTTTTATCGTTCCTCCAAGTTTTGTTGATACGGTTCCCTTCATTTCGTGGATTTTTCTGTCCTTTCATAGTATCTGGTTTCTATCATCTTTCTCTTTCTTTTGTTGTTTTCATCATTAGTGCCTTCTTCTTCGTATGCATGGCACTTAATGCAATTGCAGATTCATAGGTTTTGGGGCGGACATCTTAACTAACTGTCGAATATGAGGAGGTAACCCTTTCACGTATCTTTTTACGCGCTTTGCTTCAGGTGTTACATGCTCAGGAAGCATTCGAGCCATCTCATCAAACTTGGTCATGTACTGACGATGTGCCATCGTCCCGGCCTGTAGTTGTAAGAATTCTCTTTTAATTTTGTCCCTTTCAACTTCAGGACAAAACTTTTCCATCACAAGCTCCTTTAGCTCAGTCCAGGTCAAAGCGGTATTCCAGGTCCTTTAGCTTGTTTAACATTATCCCACCAAAACAATGCATCAGACCTGAATGAGTGAGTGGCATACATGACATCTTGCGTGGCTGTGCATCCACTAATTCCAATAACAACTTCCATCTCATGGATCCACTGAAAGGTAGCCATGGCATCTCTTTTCCCGTCAAATAATTGGAGGTTCACATCCCTTGAAAGCTTTGTAAGAACACCTTGCTTAGGTTCAGTTCTCACAGGAGCATCTCCATTACCATTGGTGTTATAGATAGATCATCTTGTCTATTACTATCATTGCTCGTACACCCTAGAGGCTTCATAACCTCAGCTATAATGGTGGGCAAAGCATCTTTAATTACACCAGCTACAACCGCTTGGAATTACGGTCCAAGCATTGTTTGCGCCTCAGATCGTATTATGAAGATTTTCATGATCATCATTAGCAGATGACATGATTTGCCTTCTACTACTAGAAGGTCTACGACGACCCCTACCATGAGTACTTCCTCCTCTTGTCATAGTGAACACTACATGAGGGAGCAGGGAATAGTATTCACATGTTGGATTATGATCTAGATCATAATAGTACTAATAGACACGAATTAACAGTGTCCAGTGTCATTGCTTATCTATTGCACTCACAATGTTCTAGCCATTATCCTCCATGTTTTACCCAAACTCGTTACCCTAAGTAGATAATCTATTTATCTTAGAGCATCTTCCCTAGTTTAGTCTAGATACTATCTTTGTACAGTTCACTTAAATTATGGCTCTGATACCAACTTGTAACACCACCTCCCAAGGCACAACCTAGGGAGCATTACGCATCGGATATACATAACACACAGTATCAGAGCATACATAGCGGAAGTCAAATTATAAATATAACGTATTATACATCTGTCTTCTAATACAATACTAATATTACATCAGTTTAACTATAGCAGGGATTCAAAATCTTCAGCAACACTTTAGTCTTGTATCTCCTTATAAGCTTAGTCCATAATCTCTTATTCCTGTAATCACCTGGCACCTAGGATGTGTGTCCATAAAATAAAAATATTTGGGACTCAGCATAAAGCTTGTGATTTCATGAACATAACATTCTTTAAATTCAAAACATATTAATATTGACTATTGCATCAAGCAGATACAACCATGGCCAACAGATAGGAACAGAGTAGCACATTATAAATTCACATAACCAGGCTATGTATACAAACTCCACTGGCTAAAGTAGATCATACAAGCAGCCCTCAGCATCCTATCAAGCATTGCTACATATCACAGATGCTATTGATAGTCAATTCTTCAATTATTACCAGTTATCAGAACATCACATCCCGTTTTTAGGAAAACAGTTCAGAGGAACCCACCTATTTAGGATTGTCCAATAGTTGATAATCTTTCCTAGTACAATCTGGTAATCCCTAGGTCCTGACAGTTTAAGTAATCTTAGGTTAGGTAATGGTACATTACTGGTTATTGTAATGATTGGATATTGTTTACGCTACCTTGTTTAAACATGGGTGATCAGTCCATGCCTAACTAGGTTAGGCTACCCATAGCCACTCCTAACAATAATCCTAACATCTAAAAATAATAAAACTAATATACTAAAACACTCCTAATAATAATAAATAAAATAAATAATAATTAACTTGACATAAATTTAAACGAACACATACCTTAAAACTATCTACGGCAATTTGATGTAGAGTCTCGCTACTCGCGCTCCTACCCGAGCTCCAAAACGACTATAACAATACCCAATGGGTATCGATTACCTGGAATTCTTTTTATAATAGAGCGTTTCAAGAAAACTTACAATCTAAACTCAACCTTAAGGTTTCTATTTATAATAGCTTCTGAAGGCTCTCCTTTTTTCTTCTCTCGATGTGGGAGGCATGTTGAGGTGCCTGCTTGCTTCAATTATATCTAAAGTTTGATATTATATTAATATATTATATTATTATAATTAATTCAGTTGTTTTAAACTTGTTTTTCTCTTATAACTTCTAAAATATAGGTTCTATAAATTTGAATATGTCTTTGGACGAGCTTATTTTTCCTCTACGAGTCCACCTAAGTTTCGTTAAAAACAGAGTACGCTTAAATATAATATATTATTTATTTATATATATTAACGGTCTCTTATGACACTAAAACTCGTCTAAAACTTTAAATTTAAAATAGTCATTTCACTCTTTAGTTACTCGTTTAACATATACAAAATGTAAAGTTCATATTTCTTTTATTTTAACTATTACATATGACCCAAACGCTCGGGATGTTACACTGTGGCAGCCCCCTCACCATTTCTTTTCTTTGAAGCATTTCCATGCTTGTGTTACTTAGATGTCCATATCTTTCATGCCATAATTTTGGAAGCTCATCATTGCTTGAGTACATGCATCTTGCTGGATTCTTGTCATCAACTCTCTTCAATTCTTCATTTAAAGGAAACATCCTATTCGAACTCATGTAACTTTGGAACAACAGACCCTTTTCGGATGAAAAACTTTACAAACATCGGCTTGTATCAAGAAGATCAGCCCCTTTTGTTGTAGCTGCCCAATGCTTAAGAGATTGTTCTACAACTCCGGTATGTAGTAGACATCATTTACTACATATGGTGTTCCAACCACAACAACTTCACTTGGCCTTTTCCCACTTACATTCATACGCATATTGTTTCCATGTTGACTGATTGAGTGAAGCTTTCATCAATTGTGATGAACTTCTCCTTGTCATCACACATATGGTTAGAGCATCCAGAGTCGAGGAACCATACTTGATTCTTCTTCACCTCTTCTGTTTGAGCCATAAACAGGTATCTTCTATGTGTTCCTCATCGTCATCAATCGTAGTCATCAGCATCATAACCTCCTTATCATTGAATTCAGCAAAATTTGTTTCCTTCCAAGCAGGACATTCATATTGAAAATGCCCAAGTTTATGACACTTATAGCATTCCACAGTTTCTTTGTTGAGAGATAACTTCCTCTACCACGTCCTCGACCTCTATAGCTCGATCTTCCTCGTCCACGGCCTCGAAAATCGGGTGATTCATCAATCTTTAGTGCTTGTTCTTCCTCTTTCTCTGGTTTCTTCTTGAATTTTTGCTCATGAGCTAGCAGTGTACTCTGTTTCATCGATAGTCATCTTCTCTACATCCTTTGATTCCTTAATTGAAACTACCATAAACAGAAATCTCTTGGTAAGAGTTCTGAGAATTTTCCCTACAATCTTGACATCGGGCATTTGCTCTCCGTTGCTTCTCATTTGATTAATCGTCAATACTTTGGCAAAATACTCGGTAATCGTTTCACTTGTCTTCATCTCCAACACCTCAAAGTCTCTGCGAAGCTTTTTTAACATCGACCGCTTTACTCTTGCATTCCCTTGGAATCTTTGCTTCATGCAGTTCCACACTGATTTGGCAGAGCTTCTGTCCAAAATCTGCTCAATCGTAACTCTATCAATTGCTTGATAGAGTTAATGTTTGACCTGCAGATACTCGGTTCGAAGTGATTCTAGTTTCCTTTTTTGAGCATCGCTCTGGGAAATTCAAGCCGGTGGTTCTTCGATTCCTGGGTCGATAGAGTTCCACAACTTCTTTGCTCGGAGGAGATTTTCCATGATTTCACTCCAATGCTCGAAATGGCCATCAAATGTAGGAATCTTCAGTTTCTCCTCACTCATCTTTGCACTCGTTTGATCTGTTTTCTAAACCCGCTCTGATACCAGATGATAGACACTATGTAATTAGTTAAACACACTGCTATCACTGGTATATATCTCACGAAAACTGATAATCCATTGACTGCAGTCACAGGCTTTAAATAGATACACAATGAAATGGAAATAACAAACTACGACTATTAAAATGGAATAACTCCTAAAGACTCGAATACGTTGATGACTCAACGTTCCTTATTCAAAACAAATAGGCTGACTCATTCAACTAATTACTATGACTCATCCACATACAAAAGCCATGTGTAATATGCACCACATGTAACATGCATGACATCAAACACATCTATGATGGAGTTTCGATTTCATTTTGAATGAGTTATAATAGTCGATTAAGTCCAATTATGGTGGGTCAAGAGTTCGAAATAGGTGCACGAAGTGGACGAGCGGTTCGATTGGTTTAGTTTGGGTCGGATTGAGTGGATTTGGTAGCCACCGGAGGGCTACCGGAGTTGTTGGCTGGAGGAAGGGGGTCGACAGCGGGGTTGGGTTGGTTTTAGAGCAATTTACAGCTTTAGTCCCTGATCTTTTGAAAGTTAACATTTCATGTCTAAAGCTTTTTAAATTAAGTTTTTTTTTTAAATGACACTTTAACCCTTGGACATATTAAAGTCTTTAAGTTATACATTAGTCAAATCAAAAAACTTCGCAATCTAATTATTTATTTTAGTTAATTAAAATCTCGTAATTAATATATAAACTCTATAAATTTAGAGTAAATTATACTTTTCGTCCTTTAGGTTTATAGCAAATTTCAGGTTTTATCCTTAAACTAAGAAAATTACAGTAAGCATCCTTTACGTTTAAAAAAGTTTGCACGTTTTGTCCTTTCATCTAACAGACGTTAAATTTTTCTGTTAAGTCTAGTCATCTGACTTGCACATGAGGGCCACTACAAAAAAGTAGGGTTTTTGAAACTGAAATTTTAGTCTCTAATACTCCTAAATCAGTCCTTAATGGTTATTAGATACTGATTTCGCTAGTCCCGAGTCAGTCCTAAATATCTAGTCCTAGATACTTGCATCAGTAACTAAAATTCAGTCCCGATTACATGACACTAACAGGGACTAACATTCAGTCTCTCAAACACATAAATTTCAGTCCTCAATCTATCCTCTAATACCATATCATTTCAATCTCATGTACAATTCATCTGTAATTGAAAATCAGTCTTTAATAGCAATTATTTAAACATTGAAAATCAGTACATATACCTTGTCTGTTTGTCCTAGATACGTTTAATTGGATTCGGATTCCATGAAAATTTAGTTCTTAATAAAATGTTATAGATAGAAAGAATTAGTCTTTAATAACAAACAATGCAATCTTTTATATATCTTTCAAAGACTTAAAACTAATATTCGATGTTATATTTATTAGTCCAATATCTATTTATAGTATGTAATTTTTTTATATTTTTTTAGAACTAATAACAATCTTCAATACGATATCATTTCATCCTCATTATTTTAATATCAATAACATGATTACACATTAGTTATAACTTTAATTAACAAACAATTAAATATAAAATAATTATAGTTGATTGATTTATTTTGAATTTCAAAACAACAACCAACCAAAGACTAAAAAAATAAGTGTTAGCTAAACCTAAATCAAACTCTCAGTGTCGCGATCATCCTCATTTAGCTGCTTGTCTAATTCATTTGCTCCATTACTCATAGGTGTGGATATTGTGCTCTAAAAAAAACTTCATCACCGCCTCCTCTTTATGACTGATAATATTCTCCTAACAAAAATAAAGGTATGAACAACAATTAGACCTTAGAACATATATCAAGTTCGATTGAAATCACAAATCACATGTAGATGACGTGAAATTACAAAGATTATAATTTAGCACATTTCTAACAAGGTTTACAGTTGTACGTATAAAGGTGGGTCTGTTTTTTGTTTCCAATGAGTAAAATGTTTAACATCAATGAGTTTACAAAAATAAAGCCACTTCAATTGGTACAGTTCCATATCCCAACTAAGTATATATTTTATCTGAACCTTGAATGTTGTTAAGTTGATAACCAAGTTTAGAAAAAGATAGTTTTACAGTTTGGATGGAAAACAAACCTGAAAATTACAAATAACATACATGTTGTGATGAGCTCTCTTTGTTGTACCTAACTGTAAGTCACTAACTGTAGTTAATTAAAACAATCAATATCAGGTTTCATCCTCAACACTTATGAAGGTTTATTACCACAAGAAGCACATGTTACTTGCATGATATCACAGCACAAACTAAAAACCTATAACATGGACAACAAATTAAGATCAGAACCAAACAATCGTATAATAAAATCAACGGCTACATATATCTGATCAAGAAAGCAACAACTGAAATCGCACATAATCAAATTAATCAAATATCATAACCTTCTGGGCAGAAGAAAATCAAAGGAAATTAGAGAAGAACTCAATTAAACAATCATAAAGTTCTAGATAAGTTTGCCGTCAAATAAAATATACAAAAGATATATTGTCAATGTTGATCGTATATTGTCATCATTGACCAGTATTGACCTTAATCACCCATTATTTATTTCACTTATTTAAATATAGTTTCATAAGCCTTTTGAACTCAAATAATTATACTTTACTTCATTGTATTTTGAAAAAAAACTATAACATAAAAAAATTTATTTTCTTTTCTATAGGTGACATTTGCTATGAAACCACTTGACCATCAGCTTCCTCGTTCACTAATAACAACCTTAGCTAACCATAATTGAACATTATTTATTCTAACTAAATAAAATAGAGACTATAATTAGTTAATAATCATTTTTTTTCTAAAAAAAGATATAATTCAGGTCAATTAAATATAGACTATAATTAATTATTAATCTTTTTTTGCTATACAAAAAATAATTTGATATGCTTTAGGAATATTAAAAACTTTTTAGTGTCTAATATGAACCCTCTTATTTAAAGACTGAATATTAGTTACTCGTACAATGACATCATTTTTCATTAATGAGAGCATTTATTTGGAACTGAAATTTAGTTACCAAAAAGTTTCCCTCCAAAATCTTTTATTGTGTAGATGTATTTGTGATTGAACTTTAGTCTTAAATAACGTATCAAAGTATTAGGGACCGGTCATTAGTCACTAACAGGAGTAACAAAAATTTCAGTCCCTAATATCATTAGTAACAGATATAATAGTCCCTAATACTCAGTTTTCGAGACTGATACATCAGTCCTTAAAAGTTTAATCTCTAATGATCAATTTCTTGGTGGGCAATATGGTTATTTAAATTATACATTTAAAATAATATAAAATAGAATTAAATATATAAAACTACAAAAACTTTCTCTCTCTTTCCACTCTCTCTCTCTCCACCATACCTCTACCTTCTTTTGGATTTCACAAACCAGATGAAAATTTAAATCTGAAATGAAACAATGATCGAATATACTAATGATAATGGTTCAAATATGCAACTCTAGCAACTGATTTCTCGCCGACCCACATCCGATCCCAAAATCAAAACTTTGTTCACTAGTTTAACACTAAACCCACATCAATTTCTCACACAAAACCGAAAACCCCACTCAAAAGCCACCATTGGAGTTCAATCTGCACTCAAAAATCCACCATCAAAATCTCTATCACCTGAGAATCAAACCTTTTGACAGAATACCCCCGAAACGATTTCAATCCAAACTCAAAGCCATCATCGGAGCAAGACGTTTGATGGTGGCGGCAGCGATGGCAAATGGTGGTGGTGTTTGTGTGAAGAGAGAGAGAGAGAGTGAAAGAAAGTGAGAGATGAAGGAGAGAAAGAGAGAGAGTAGAGAGATGTGTGGGGTTGGGTTAAAGACCTCCCAATGAACTCCTTAAATGGTACGGTGGCGGTGGCGATGGCGATGGCGGTGGCTGATGTGTGCAAACATATATATTATTTTTTTAAGAAAATGTATTTCACAAATTAGTTTTAAAAAAGAAATTCCTAACTAAAATTCACACAAACGGCAAGTGTACCGGTCATGATATAGTAAAATTTAGGTAAGTCCGGATATCGAACCCTAGAGACATGTTTGGCGGCTTTCGTTACTAACCTCTATCGACTTCTAACCCATTAATTTAATTAATTATTAATAAACAAATAAACATTTTAACTAAAATTATTAATCTAAACACAACGAATGAAATAAACAAATTAAGAATTCAAACTTGGAAACTCGAATACGATCAAATATGTGAAATAACTACCTAGGCAAGAATCCAACTAACATGTGATGACCTAAAAGGAATGACCTCGTATGACTATCTCTAAAAAAATACGAATCTAGGGTTAACTAGGTATGTTGCTACTCTCTAAGAAAACTAAAGACACGTGTGAAGAAAATATTTATATAACTAGGTATGACTATCTCAAAAGTGAAGAAAATTTTATAGATATTATATATTATTTAGACCACATCAAATATCTTCACACTTGAACTTTGCTTGTCCCTAAGCAAAACTACTCCCACGACATATATTACATCAACAAGTTTAACTACATAACTGTAAAACCATATTAGTGCAACTTATTTTCCCTAAAGAAAACATCAACTATCTAGTCACAATCAAGAGGATTACAACTTAACAAGCAAACGTGATGCTGATTTTTAAAAAATAGACATACTAACTAAGCTCAGTTTAGGTTAAGACTCTAAACACACCAATAATCCACAACGTCTCACAATGTTCTCTCCTCTCGTTTGTTTAGTGGCTAGTATAAAATGTACTAGTTTATATCTGTGATACTCTTGATATCTTCCCGACACGAATTATCATAAGCTTGTAAATGTATCACATCTACAACAACCAACAATTGAAGTTTTACACAAATCAAGTAGGTCTTAACATGGGTTGTAACGTGGGTAGGGTGCAAGAGTAGGAATAAACAAATGGAAAAACAAGGCTAAAGTTTTAGAGAAATCCGACTTCGCTAGCCTAAACATTAACATAATACGCAAATGATAAACAAAACAAAGGACCAAACTTGAATCCTTTAACAAACTACTACTAATAGACCTTTTTTTTCGGGTCAAAATTTTTTTTTCACACTCTTTTTTTCTCATTTTGTTTTTTTTTTTTCATTTTTTTTCTCTCTCCTCTCTTTCTTTTTTTTTTAACTGAGATTAACTAATCAAACATAAAAATTGAATTATACTATTTAAACACTAACTTAGCTGGATTTTCTAAAACACACGGATTAACACAAGAAGGGCTTAAATATTCAAAGACTAGGTTTAACATGGGTGTAAACAAAGAAAACGGTATAAACGGCTCAACATGGCTAACTAGTGGATGATATTCAGGGTATGGTAATCACAGGCTAAACACAAGGCTAAATCCTAGATGCCTCTATCACTTTTGTGCAAGTTCAAAGTTCATCGTCTCGACGCGCATAACCTAGACAAGTTCTAAAGTGTATGTGATCGTGTGATATAATCGCTCAAACAAAAAAATGCATGTGAAATGCAAATAATCAAGAATTGTAGGCTCAATCTCACATGAAAACGGAGGTAATCAGGGTATAAGTTGTGAAAATTATATGTTTATCATCTCTCGGTTTACCTCACTTAATTAGACGTCTATGCAATTTTATTTTGAAAAGCGCTTGTTAAGTTAACTTAATCATGTGACTTAAATAATTAAATCATGCTCTAGGTTTAACTAATAAATGCTAATTGGCATCACACCATGATTTGTGCAAGTCGTGTTTTATATGCGTGGATGAGTTGTACTTAGTGCCTTTTTCTTTTCTTTTTTTCTTTGATTTATCTTTTTTCTGATTTTTTTGTTTGTTCTTTGTTTTTGTTTTTTTTGTTTTTCTTTCAAACCGAATGCAAAATGTTTCAGTTTTGCCAACTAACCCCATCCCCACACTTAAATCGAACATTGTCCCTAATGTTTGAACAAATAGATATAAGCAATTAAAATAATAAAAGTGAAAGAAATGGGAAAACTGAAACTCCCCTGATATGTAACGTGCACCGGCAGAAAGTCTGCTGAAAATGTATGTGTCATCCTCATACTTTAACCTGACTAAGAACCTCAAGCAGATGATCATTCAGCTCCGAGCAATAACCTGAAATCAAAGACAAACACAGAAGCATCCGGTACGAAGAATTAAAAATAAAAAATAAACAAAAATGCAAAAAAATAAAAAAAACCCTCGGGTTGCCTGCCAGAAGCACTTGGTTTTTTTACAAGTCGTCAGCCTGACTCGAACAATACATGTATTCTCAATCAGGTGGCTTCTCCTTTATCCTCTTCCCACTTGGTCCATTTAATATCTTTAGATTTCTGTTGGTTGGGAAGAATCCATCGGTAGAACTCATCAAAGCTCTAAAAAATATACTCAAGTCAGGCCACCAAGATTTAAATCTACCTGGACCAAACTTGAGTTAAGGCATGTAGTGATGGTCGCGATCGTTTCTACAATACGGTATACTTACATGCTCACTAATGGATAGTCTTTGCATTCTTACCACGCGTTGGTTCACATGTTTTCTCCCCTCTCCGGTGGTGTTTTTGATTGGGGTGGTGATCCACCATCACTCTTTCCTATAGGTTGGCTATCACAACTCTTATGTGGCGGGTCGATTATCTCTAACGCCACACCACTTTCTCCTCAACCTCATGGTGTAGTTCTTCTTTGATTCCCACGATTGGCACTCTATGTAATAGTGCTTTTAACTCCTAAAGATCACCAAGTGGGTCAAATTTTCCTTCTGTATTAGTTTGTAAATCCACCAACTCATCACCAAATTCATCTTCCCACTAAGGAATAGCATGACCCGTAGCTTCCCCCTCGGTGAGGTTCGGGAGAACCACTTCTATCTCTTTACTAAGATCATCCTCATGGGTGTCCTTGACCACTGAATCTTGCATCATGTCATCATTACAAAACAAGTGTGACATACAGCGTGGAACTGACCTAAGGCTTGAAAATACTCTCCATCGACACCTGGCTCATAGTTGATTGTCCAGTAGGTGTCAAATGACTGTTGCACATTGTCCATCATTGTAAACGATTGTGGGATTTGCTCTTTCATATTTCCAAATGAATCTTTATAACCTAAAATATTTCCCTTTAAATCATAAACTCTACAAGTTTGGTTTTTTTGTCGGGTAGATTCTATATGAGCAATCATTGTCTTTATTTCTCTCTTCCTTTGTTCAGTATCCACTATAACCCATTGTGCGGACCAGTCTTGCAAACAACAATCATATGACCAATGGTGTCCACCACAGAGTTCACACCAAGGTTCTATGTACTGATTAACCTGTTGTCCGTTCATTTTGCTCAAAAAAATAGATGAGATAATAACAAAAATAATAAGAAAATAAAGTGTAAAAATAAAATAAAATAAAATAACCTAAATCAAAAACTAACCCTAGAAAAAGAAACTAAACTCAAGAATGGAAAACAAACACAAACGACTAGATCCCCAACTCGAATCGTTCTCGAAATCGCCAAAGTAGTGTCCCTGGCAACGGCGCCAAAAACTTGATGTGTGAAAACATATATATTATTTTATTAAGAAAATGTATTTCACCAATTAGTTTTAAAAAAGAAATTCCTAACTAAACTTCACACAAACAGCAATTGTACCGGTCGTGATATAGTAAAATTTAGGTAAGTCCGGATATCGAACCCTAGAGACACGTTTGGCGGCTTTCGTTACTAAACCTCTATCGACTTCTAACCCAATTAATTTGATTAATTTAATTAATTATTAATAAACAAAATAAACAATTTAACTAAAATTAATTAATCTAAACACGACGAATGAAATAAACAAATTAAAAATTCAAACTTGGAAACTCGAATACGATCAAATATGTGAAATAACTACCTAGGCAGGAATCCAACTAACATGTGATAACCTAAAAGGAATGACTCGTATGATTATCTCTAAAAAATACAAATCTAGGGTTAACTATGTATGTTGCTACTCCTTAAGAAAACCAAAGACACATGTGAAGCACAAGATAGGTTTATTAAAATGTCTAATGGAAGATCGCCCCTAGGTTTTCTACCATAAAGTATTTAAGATTTTATTTTCCAACCCTAAGACAAAGGACAGCTTAATTAAATCTAATTAAATACCCTAAAACTCTAACACCACGAATGAAAGGCACACGCTCTCGCGAAATCTAAACCTAAGAAGCAATGAGTAGGAGATTGCGGAATCAAAATTTCAGATTCAGTGAGCTTGGATCTTAGGATTCATCACTCTCAGATTTGAAAATTCAAAATTAAGATAGGTGGAGGTGTGTGAATCAGAGAGCAAAGAGAATGATGTTAATAATGTTATGATTTCATTGATGTTGAAGAACAAATTACAATGAGAATCATAAGCAAATGATGGAATCAAACCCACCCAAAGGAGGAATTCTCCTTGGGTGGTGATTTACACCATCAGATACACACAAACATGAACCACACTTGCAAAAATACACTAATGGGTCTATTTATACTATTATTACATCAAGACCTAATTTTGACTTTTCTTATTGTCTTGATGTTGACTTTGTTTTGTTGCCTTTGTCTTGTATTTGTTTTTCTTCTGTTTATCAACTTGGTCTCTGAACTTGTACAATGAGATCTTCAGTCAGCTCTGATTATCTTTTGGTAAGCTTCAGTTTATTCAATTGTTGAACCCAACAATACTCCCCCTAAACTGATGCTTGCCAAACTTTAACTTTGAAGATCTTCTCTGTCATATGTTTTCTTGATCAACTGATGTTCTGACACAGTTTACTGTAGTTCTCCCCCCTTTTATTAAGCTTCTCCTAATATATTTCTGACAAAGGATAGAATCTCTTTGAGAATACTTAGCGTATTGGATATGGGTCGTATCACTTTTGTATTATAGTTCATATCACACTCAAAGGATTAGAATGTATTAGGCATATGATAAGGCTTTGAACTTCAATAAACAACATCAGGAATATAAATCAATCTTGAAAACACTTCCACTCATTGAATCTATGAAATAACTTGATAGTTTCATTCTTTAGTTGACTGTCATTTCCCTTGATTAAAGTCTGTCTAACTGTTCCACTCAGTTGTGACATCCGGTAATTTTCCGTTACCAAACTCCGTTAGTTTCGTTAAGTCTTGCATACACTTGTAGTGAGCACACACTAGTTGTTGTTAAACGTTGGTGACTTAATAATAATTAACAATGATATACAGATAATAATCTAACTAATAATATGATTATTAAGTTGTGCTTATGTGCTTATGTGATTTAAATATTAATTGTAAATTTTATCACGTAACGTGGAAACGTGTATGTTTAATCCGTATGTTTTGTTTTTAGTAAAGGTAAAAGCATATAATTGTTATTATAGTTCATATGTTTATATTTTAGTTAAAAACCTTTTAAAAGAGTTTAAAAGCTTAATTTTATAAAATGTAATTATAGGGTTTAAAAATGGTAATATGGTAATTAATAAAACAAAAATCCCAACCTAGCCCCCACATACCATTCGGCCGCGACTTCACCTTCAAACACACACACACTTCGATTTCAAGCAAGAACAAGCAATTTCATTCGGTTTTGGATCGATTTCAAGTGCTACACACGTTAGAATCTTCAATTCCAAGCCAATACGTTTAAAGGTTATATTTTGCATGTTTTTTATGGTTCTTACTTATGGCCGAAACCCTAGGTTCGAATTTAGGTGTTGAATGTTGATTTTTTGATTGTTTGTTGATGTTATTATGTTAGTTATTATATATGTTAGTTCACGTTGATTATGCAAGAAAGCTTTGATTTTGATGTGTCGTTCATAGGTTACTTATAATAGTAACTTTATTTGCATGAATGCTATGATGTGATGATAAATTGATGTTGTTAATGTGTTTATGATGATAATTGGGTGTTAAATTGATGATATTGTGGCTAGAACCTAAGAACGATGTCGTAGTTCATAGGTTACCAAAGTAGAAACTTTGTTCATGGGATTGATAAATTATGATGATTGGATGTTGTTGATCATGTTAGATGAGTTAACATGAGCTTGAATTGGTATATTAGTAATAAATTCATGAATGTATTGGGTTTTGATAGATTTTAGATGTGCTTTCCCAAAAGGGAAACTTTATTTGCACAAATTCTTTAATATGATGGTTTGAGTATGTTTGGGACATTAGGATCATGCTAGTATGTTCATGGATGGTTTCTAGATAGTAGAATGTATTGTTTTGGTGTATGAATGTTTATTGGGTTAATTGGTAGGTTTGGTCTGTTTGTGGGATTTCATGGTAATGGGTCATATGGGTTATGATAGGCTATTGTTTGGATTGTAGTTGATCATGGTTGAACATCTTGGGTGATAAGAATTCTGTTAAATGGTATGTTGATGGTCATCGTACACGCGTGCGAATCTGAGGCCCCTACTTAGTAGGATTGGCAGGGTTTATGGTGTGAAGTCATGAGTGGCTTCACATGGCATGTCGTGCATGATTTGATTCTATGTATGATGCATTGGTTGTGTTGTAACTATGTTGAACGTGATAATTGTTTGAGATTCGTATGACTTGTATGATATCTGGCTGTATGATGATCTAGGTAGTACATGTGGGTAATGAAGTGTCATATGTGATCAGTTTGTATGTTAATCAAATGTGATGTACTGTTATGCTTGTTTGAATGGAATTTCACCTATAATGTCACCAACGAGTCAAACAGGTCAACTGGGTCAAATGTGTCTTGTCTTCTAAAACCTTGAGTTCATTGGTTTGTAGAGCACTTAGGGTTTTATTATGATTCTGTGTACACGTACTTATGTACTCATGTGTTCTAGGTGACTTCTGAGGGTTATCTATCCACTCATTCTTGTCAAGTTAAGCCTTAAGTAATTTCTTACGCGCATCAGGTGAGTTCATGCCCTATTCTTTTACATACTCTCTTTTGGGGGAGATAGCATATTGGTTTACAAACGCTTACTTTATATGAGTTGTGTATAGTATGATATAGTGCTGAATACCATGTAAGTCCTCACACTTTTGATTGTAATAATGATGGTTAGTGGGAAATCTTGGGTAGTACTACTGGGTCTGACGAGCCCCACCTATGCGACTCGAGGTCAAACGGGTGCAATTTGGTCCTAACGAACATTGTCACGACCTGGTATGTCGTGGCAGGAGGCAACAAATGAACACAGTCAGCTTCAATCGCAAAATCACTATGATTATTATTACTGATGAATATAGACTAGCTATCTATTTCAATACACCTCTTCTATTTTTGCAACTGTTACTGTTTTATGTTTAACGCAAACTCTTGAACTCACCAACCATTGTTGACTCTTTTAGTATGCTATTCTCAGGTTAAGGTTGCTATTGCCTAGGAGCACATTACACGGGTCAGCATTATGGTGTTGTCAGCATGTTATGAAACAATGTTTTTTTTTGGGATTATGTTTTGTTTAAACATTATGCTTTGGTTTTGCATAATACTTGGGCGCGTTTGTTTGCGCATTTTAGATCATGTTACATTGTTTTGGGTTTTCTGCTTTATTTAACGCTTCCGCAGTATTTAAGTTAAACTTTGATTTTGAATGTTTGACATATAGAGTCATTCTGAGTAACTATTGATTGAGATCCTGGTATGTCACGCGCCTCGCGGTAAAACCCCGCAAGCGGATTTTTGAGGTGTGACAGATTGGTATCAGAGCCATGGTTAGGGAACTAGGTTGCATACACACACTAGACTATAACCGCATAGTTGTTGGTTGCTTGTCGCTTACTTCCTTACTGTATACTCATTGGCATACCGCATCACGTACTTCGCAGCATGGCATCGTCGTCGCATGACTTGGGTAAGAGACCACGAGATCTGAGTCACCTCCTTACTACCTCACTCGTACCAGACAGTGGATCGACTGGCCACGGAATCAGTATCCATCTGAAGAGGTTGATTGGGATCAACCGTTCACGATACCTGAACATGATCCTCCGCGAGATTAGGATTACTATCCTACCTGCATACGGCATATGATATATCGGGAGCGAGTACCATCGATAGCTTCTACCAGACCACAAACGAGGTCTCGACAGCTACCCCATCTCTCACACTCCCTACCCTGGATATTCCTCAAGAGCAAGCCTTTGCTGCACTAGTGGCTGCACTGGACACCGAGCAGTAACGTGTCAGGATACTCACTAGTGAGAATTTTACCCTAAGACACCCGGTGCGAGAACTACGACAACAAGTGGATACGCTCAAGGAGCAACATGGGATAACCCTTAGTGGGTGTTATGCGATGGCTGACGATGTGGGAGCGCTTACGGGATGCGTGAATGCACTAGAGCAGCGGAGTTGATGGCCAACGATAGGTTTGCTGCTCTATAGGCACAACTGGCAGCACTCCAGATTGCTATAGCTCCTGCACCTGCCGAAGACCCCGTGGAGGAGGACCCAGAGGAAGCCCCAGAGGAGGAGGAACCGGAGGAAACGGATGACGGCAGCGATGGGTCGGATTGACATCCTCATTGCATAACTTAGACTATGTAGTGTTTCTTTTCTTTGAAACCTAAGTGGGAAGGGTTGTTTCCCACCCAACTGACAAACTTAAATTTTGACATTGATGGAATACTTTGTGACTCATTTGCAATTTTTTATCTTTGGTTATTATTTTGTTATAAATGTTGTGGTTGTGGTGAATCCATTATTTCTTATTGTTTACTGTACTTTGATGAGATTAATGTTTGATGTTACTCATTATTGTATTTGTGAATTGTAAAGTAAAAAAGGACGCACGCGAAAGAGGACGTGTCGTGGACGTGGCGCAGAGGCCGTGGTGCCGGAGCCATAAACATGACGCCTGCGGAACTGGCTGCTTTAAATCACGAACATTTTCAGGCGGCAGTGGCTGCTACCCAACTGGGACAACCAGTAGGTAAATGATAACAAGAGGTTAAACAATTATCCTAGTTATTTGTCTAGGATATCTGACTAATGTTTGGGTTGTCGAAACAGGACCACCACCATGTACCTACAAGTCCTTCATGGACTGTAAACCCCATACTTACAGTGGAACGGAAGGGGCTGTGGGGCTTGTAAGGTGTTTGAGAAGACAGCCTGTCTTCGCAAAATGCAACTGCCCGCCTGCTGATCAGGTGAAGTATGCCACTGGGACATTGGAAGGCGCAACACTTTCCTGGTGGAATGCCCAGGTTCAAATGCTGGGTCAAGCTATAGCCAACGAACTACCTTGGGATGAATTCAAGGAAATCATGACTGAAGAATACACCCCCGAAATGAAGTACAGAAGCTGGAGATTGAGTTCTGGCAACTAAAATGCAAGGCTCAGAGTTGAAGCCTACACGACCCGTACTCATGAGTTGGCCACATTATGCCCTGAATGGTCAATGAAATGCCACAAGAGTCGAGCACTACATACGTGACTGGTGCCTGAAATTCAAAGTATGGTAACTGCCTCTAACCCCAATACCATACAACAAGCTATCCGGACAGCCCACAGGCTGACTGATCAAGCAGTCGAGCAAGGACGATTACCCAAGCGAGGTGCTGTGGCAAGCGTGCCCTGGGATGGTTCAGGCAACAAGGGATCGTCATCAAGCAGCCAATCTCAACCTCTACAACAGTAGTGAAATCAGCAACAACAATGGAGGTTCGATAATAATCGAAGCTTCAACCAGGCGACTCCCTCAAATCAAGGACCCGGTGGGTATGGCTGAAGACAGCCGAAGTGCAACCAGTGTAACTACCACCATGTGGGTCGATGTGATAATTTCAAGTGCCAACGTTGTGGGAAGATTGGTCATGCAGCCAAAGACTGCCGTGGTGAGCTGATGAAAAAGCCACAACAGTCCTAGGAAACTCCCAAAGGCTATTTTGAATGCGGAAAAGAAGGCCATTACAGACGCAACTGTCCCCAGCTCAAGAGGAATGGTAATGGCAACAGCAACAATGACAACAATAACAACAATAACAACAACAATGGTATTGGCAACAACAACGGTGGAAATAATAATGGAGCCAAAGGGAGAGCCATCGTCATTGGCTCAGGTGAGGCTCTAAACGACCCTACAACTGTAACTGGTAAATTTTCGGTTAATGGTCGTTTTGCTACCGTATTATTCGATACCGGAGCCGATAGAAGTTTCGTGTCGACAAAGTTTTGTAGTCTTTTAAGTGATATGCCCTCAGCCTTAGAATCTAAATACACCGTAGAGTTAGCTGATGGTACACAGATTCATGTAACGCATATTCTTAGAGACTGCAAGATAGAGCTTGCTGGTCATACATTTGCCATAGATCTCATGCCTGTTACACTAGGAAGTTTTGATGTAGTAGTAGGCATGGATTGGCTTTCTAGTAAACAAGCGGAAGTCATATGCCACGAGAAGATCATACGGATTCCCATTGGCGAAGACGTCCTTACGGTCAGACATGATAGGAGTGGTGCGGTGATAGGCATCATCTCGTTCATGAAGGCACAGAAGTTGTTACGAAAGGGTCGACTGACCATATTAACACTCGTCACAGATAAACAGACCAAGGAAAAGAAGATAGAGGATCCCCCGTAGTTCGCGAGTTTCCCGATGTGTTTCCAGAAGACCTGCCTAAATTACCGCCTCATCGTCAAGTTGAATTCCAAATTGAGTTGACTCTAGGAGCCGCTCCGATTGCGAGAGCACCTTACCGGTCAGCTCTGAACGAACTGCAGGAATTATCCGCCCAACTACAAGAGCTGTTGGATAAAGGGTTTATCCGACCGAGTTCGTCGCCCTGGGGAGCACCAGTTCTGTTTGTCAAGAAGAAGGATGGTACATTTCGAATATGGATTGACTATAGGGAACTGAACAAGGTTACTATCAAGAATAGATATCCCTTACCTCGTATAGATGATTTGTTTGATCAACTGCAAGGATCAAGCTATTACTCTAAGATTGATCTGAGTCTGGGTATCATCAGCTGAGAGTTCGAGAAGAGGACATCTCGAAGACTGCCTTCCGTACACGATATGGTCACTATGAATTTTTTGTCATGCCATTTGGGTTGACGAATGCACCAGCAGTATTCATGGACCTCATGATCGCGTGTGCAAACCCTATCTTGATCAGTTTGTTATCGTCTTTATTGATGACATAGTGATACTCAAGGACTGAGGCAGAACATGAGAAGCACTTACGTTTAATCTTAGAATTACTTAGAAAGGAACAACTGTACACAAAGTTTTCTAGGTGTGATTTCTGGATACGTGAGGTGCAATTCTTGGGTCATATTGTCAACGAGAGGGAATACATGTTGATCCTGCAAAGATTGAAGCGATAAAGAATTGTCTGTTCCTAAGACACCAAGTGAGATACGACAATTCTTGGATTAGCGGGTTATTATCGACGGTTCATCGAAGGATTCTCTAAGATTGCACAACCTCTCACAGCTTTGACTCACAAGGGAACAACATACAAATGGGGTGAGAGTCAGGAATCTGCTTTCCAATTGCTGAAACAGAAACTGTGTAGCGCACCGATATTGGCGTTACCAGAGGGAAGTGATGACATCGTAGTCTACTGCGATACTTCTATTCAAGACTTGGGTGTGTATTGATGCAGTGGGATAAGGTAATAGCTTACGCCCTCTAGGCAACTAAAGGTTCATGAGAAGAACTATACCACCTATGACTTGGAACTGGGTGCGGTAGTTTTTGCCTTAAGATCTGGAGACACTACTTGTACGGTACCAAATGCACTATTTACACCGATCACAAGAGTCTTCAGCACATCTTTGAGCAAAAGGAATTGAACATGAGGCAAAGGCACTGGGTAGAATTACTGAATGACTATGACTGTGCTATCAAGTACCACCCGGGGAAAGCAAATGTAGTTGCTGACGCGCTGAGTAGGAAATAAACTGCTAAGCTTCGACATGTGCGAGCTTTGCAGCTTACCATTAGCACACAGTTACCTAAACAAATACAAGAGGCTCAGATAGAAGCCTTGAAAGCAGAAAACAATGGGTCTGAATCGTTACGGGAATGGACAAGCAGCTCGAGGTAAAAGCGGATGGAATTCGTTACTTCATGGACAGACTTTGGGTACCTCTATAAGGAAATCTGAGAGATCTGGTGATGAGTGAGGCACATAAGTCTAAGTACTCTATACATCCTGGATTTGACAAGATGTACCATGATTTTAAGGTGCACTATTGGTGGCCTAACATGAAGGCGGATGTAGCTACATATGTGAGCAAGTGTCTGACCTGCTCAAAGGAAAAAGTGGAGTATCAAAAACCGTCTGGACTATTACAACAACCCGCGATCCCCATTTGGAAGTGGGATCATATATCAATGGATTTTATTACTAAGTTACCTCGAACTTCTACTGGTTACGACACAATATGGGTTAGCGTGGATAGATTAACAAAGGCTACTCATTTTATAGCGATAAAGGAAATAGACAAGATGGAGAAATTAACCCGACTCTATTTGAAGGAGATCTCGAGGCATGGAGTACCGATCTCAATTATTTCTGACCGCGATTCTCGTTTCACATTGCACTTCTGGCAGTCATTGCAGAAATCTTTAGGTACGCGATTAGATATGAGTACTGCTTATCATCCACAGACTGATGGTCAAAGCGAGCGTACTATACAGACTTTGGAGGACATGTTACGTGCTGGTGTGATTGACTTCGGGAATAACTGGGAAGTTCACCTACCATTGGTGGATTTTCTTACAACAACAGTTATCACACTAGCATAAAGGCGGCACCTTTCGAAGCGTTGTATTGGAGAAAATGTAGATCACCAGTTTGTTGGACTGAATTGGTGATAGCCGGCTAACAGGTCCTAAGTTAGTACACGAGACTACTGAAAAGATTGTACAATAAAGAACCCTATGGCTGCAGTGCTCGATAGACAGAAAAATTATGCTAATAAGCGACGGAAACCTCTAGAGTTCCAGATTGGTGACAAAGTCTTATTGAAAGTCTCATTGTGGAAAGGCGTGATTCGGTTTGGTAAGCGAGGAAAGCTAAATCAGAGATACGTTGGACCATTTGAGATCTTGGAAAGAATAGGTCCAGTGGCCTATCGACTAGCCTTACCTGATTCGCTAAGTGGAATCCATGATATATTCCATGTTTCAAATCTGAAGAAGTGCTTAACGGATGAAACGATGGTCGTACCGCTGGAAGAAGTTCAAGTGGATGAACAATTACGCTTCATTGAGGAACCGGTCGAAGTGATGGATTGTGAGGTGAAGACACTTAAGCAAAGCAAGATACCCATTGTCAAAGTTCGATGAAACTCGAGACGTGGATCAGAATTCACGTGGGAGCGTGAGGACCAAATGAAGCTTAAGTATCCTCAACGATTCGCAAAGACGATGTCAGCCGGCAAAGGTACTGATTAAATTTCGGGACGAAATTTCTTTCAACATGGGGATGATGTGACAACTCACCCGAAACTCACTCGATTACTTTGTGCCAATGCAATAGACCAGTGATGGAACATACCATGTAACGCAATTTTCGGGATGAACATTCTTTCAACATGGGGATAATGTGACGTCCGGTAATTTTCCGTTACCAAACTCCGTTAGTTCCGTTAAGTCTTGCATACACTAGTCGTGAGCACACATTAGTTGTCGTTGAATGCTGGTAACTTAATAATAATTAACAATGATATACAGATAATAATCTAACTAATAATGTGATTATTAAGTTGTGCTTATATGCTTACGTGATTTAAATATTAATTGTAAATATTATCGCGTAACGTGGAAACGTTTGTGTTTATAATCTGTATGTTTTGTATTTAGTAAAGGTAAAAGCATATAATTGTTATTAATAGTTCATATGTTTATTATTTTAGTTAAAAAACCTTTTTTAAAAGAGTTTAAAAGCTTAACTTTTATAAAATGTAAATTACAAGGGTTTAAATGGTAATATAGATAAATTAAATAAAACAAAAATCCCAACCCTAGCCCCCACATACCATTCGGCCGCGACTTCACCTTCAAACACATAAACACTTTGATTTCAAGCAAGAACAAGCAATTTCATTCGGTTTTGGATCGATTTCAAGTTCTACAACCGTTAGAATCTTCAATTCCAAGCCAATACACGTTTTAAGGTTAGGTTTTTGCATGCTTTTGATGGTTCTTACTTATGGCCGAAACCCTTGGTTTGAATTGGGTGTTGAATGTCGATTTTTTGATTGTTTGTTGATGTTATTATGTTAGTTAGATTGTATATATGTTAGTTAACATTGATTATGCAAGAAAGCTTTGATTTTGATGTGTCGTTCATAGGTTACTATAACAGTAACTTTATTTGCATGAATGCTATGATGTGATGCTGAATTGATGTTTGTTATGTGTTATGATAAATTGGGTGTTGATTGACGATATTGATGCTAGAAACCTAAGAACGAATGTTGTAGTTCATAGGTTACCAAAGTAGAAACTTTTGTTCATGAGGATTGATAAATTATGATGATTGGATGTTGTTGATCATGTCTAGATGTTAACATGAGCTTGAATTGGTATATTAGTAATGAATTCTGAATGTATTGGGTGTTTGATAGATTTTGGGATGTGCTTTCCCAAAAGGAAAACTTTATTTGCACAATTCTTTTATATGATGGTTTGAGTATGTTTAGACATTAGATCATGCTAGTATGTTCATGGATGGTTTCTAAGGTATAGAATGTATTGTTTGGGTGTATGAATGTTTATTGGGTTAATTGGTAAGTTTGGTCTATTTGTGGGATTTCATGGTAATGGGTCATATGGGTTATGATAGGCTATTGTTTGGATTGTAGTTGATCATGGTTGAACATCTTGGGTGATAAGAATCTTTAATGGTATGTTTATAGTCATCATACACGTATGCGAATCTGAGGCCCCTACTTAGTAGGATTGGCAGGGTTTAGGGTGTGAAGTCGTGGTGGCTTCACATGGCATGTCGTGCATGATTTGATTCTATGTATGATTCATTGTTGTGTTGTACTATGTTGAACAGATAATTGTTTGAGATTCGCATGACTTGTATGATATCTGGCTGTATGATGATCTAGGTAGTACATGTGGGTATGAAGTGTCATATGTGATCAGTTTTGTATGTTAATCATGTGTGGTGTACTTTATGCTTGTTTGAATGGAATTTCACCTATAATGTCACCAACGGGTCAACGGGTCAACTGGGTCAATGTGTGTTGTCTTCTAAAACCTTGAGTTCTTTGGTTTGTGTAGAGCACTTAGGGTTTCATTAGATTCTGTGTACACGTACTTATGTACTCATGTGTTCTAGGTGACCTCTGAGGGTTGTCTATCCACTCTTTCTTTGTCAAGTTTAAGCCTTAAGTAATTTCTTACGCGCATCAGGTGAGTTCATACCCCACTCTTTATATACTCTCTTTGGGGAGATACATACTGGTTTAACAAACGCTTACTTTATATATTGTGTATATATGATATAGTGCTAAATACCATGAAGTCCTCACACGTTCGGATTGTTAATAATGATGATTACGGGAAATACTACTGGGTAGTACTACTTACTGGGTCTGACGAGCCCCACCTGTACGACACGAGGTCAAACGGATGCAATTTTGTCCTAACGAACATTGTCACGACCTGGTATGTCGTGGCAGGAGGCAACAAACAAAACACAGTCAGCTTCTATCGTGAAATCACTATGATTAGTACTGATGAATATAGACTAGCTATCTTTTCAATACACCTCTTATATTTTGCAACTGTTACTGTTTAATGTTTAACTCAAACTCTTGAACTCACCAACCAATGTGTTGACTCTTTTAGTATGCTATTCAGATGACAATCCACGAAGAACAACACCCACGAACTCAGCCTTTTCTTTATTGTTTTCTTCATAATTTTAAGTAGAATCTTGTTCCATTGCATCGATTTTTGAAGAAATAATCCAGGGAATGATTACATTTCTTCAAATCGTACCATATTAGCACAGATCTGATGATTTTTCTTTTTGATTTTGAGATGAACAGATGGGTTTTCTTCTTTTTGAAGAACAATGACTTTGTTCTTCATTTTTCTGATTTTCTTCTTTATTCTTGACATCATAAAGTTAAAATCAGATCTGAAAAATAGATGAATCCAGCAACCAACGGCTCTGATACCATTTTTCTAAATCAATATTTCAGATTCAGTGAGCCTGGATCTTAGGATTCAGCACTATCAGAACTGAAAATTCAGAACTGAAAATTCAAAATTAAGATGGGTGGATATGTGTGAATCAAAGAACAAAGAGAAGGATAATAATAATGTTATGATTTCATTGATGTTGATAAACAAGTTATAACGAAAATCATATACAAAGATGGATGAAGATCAAACCCACCCAAAGAAGAGGATTTCTCCTTGGGTGGTGGTTCCATCAAATTACAATGAGAATCATAGATGGATGATGGAATCAAACCCACCCAAAGGAGGAATTCTCCTTGGGTAGTGATTTACACCATCAGATACACACACACATGAACCACACTTGCAAAATCGCACTAGTGGGTCTATTTATACTATTATTACATCAAGATCTAATTTTGATTTTTCTTCTTGTCTTGATGTTGACTTTGTCTTGTTGACTTTGTCTTGTATTTGTTTTTCTCTGTTTATCAACTTGTCTCTGAACTTGTACAATGAGATCTTCAGTCAGCTCTGATTATCTTTTGGTAGCTTTAGTTTTTCAATTTTGAACCAACAGAGTTTTAACAATATCTATCACCGTTAGGTTCTAAATAATGTAGCACATTGCAAATACTATCAAAATCATAGCCAGATCTCTTAAGATCTCTAATCAAAGTTTAAAATTCAAAACACAAAGCAATTAATTTTAACGTGCAAAACCTAATCAAGATGTCACGTAATCAATCAAGATTAAACATACATGAGCATGGTAATAACTTTCAAGCATAAAACAATACACATATTCATATTAATTGAAAAATAATCAAGTACTAAGATTAATAAACAAATATACGAAATTACAACCAAATATTTAGTCAAAACATATTAGTTTTCAACCCAACCTAGGTAGTATTAAAAAGTTAGCTACTCATAACGTTTATAAACATTAAACACGATAGTAAAGTTGCAAACTTTAATAACATAAACGAGATATTCAATGAAATCAAAGAAAATAAATAAAAACGAAGCAAAACCGAATGATCTTCAATTTGTGTTATAGATGTCTTTGTTTAAGATTACTCCAAAATCACTGATTGATCTCCTACTTCTCTCTTTGAATCTGATCAAGTCTTCCTCTAATTGTTGTGCGCATGAACTTTTGAATATGCTTGCCAACTCCCCCTCGTAGCCCTTTTTTTTCTTATTTATAAGGAGATTTTCTTGTTTTATGCGTGTACTACATTGCCGCTTTTTTGACTTTTAATTCTTAGCATGATCTTCAATTTTTGAATCTTCATGTAATCTCTGCAAAACAATTATATGGATGAATCAAATTAATTTAAAACTCAATGAAGCTTAGGAGTTTATCTAGTTTCCACTTATTTACTTTGACGTCCACTAACAATTAACTAATACTTCAAATAATTTATGTAACTATGTTGTTTGTTTAAATAATTTAATTGCAGAGAGAGTTGGATGAATTGATATACTAGCTTATTACATTTGTTTGAAATTGTATTTTTTTTTTGTTTTAATTTTAACTATTACGATTTTTGACCATTATATAAGTAATTAAATATAAGCAAAATTAATTAACATAATACAAATACTTTTAGGTTTCACTTCTTGCTCTAAAGATTTACTGTAATATAGTATTATTAATTATTGAATTAAGCTTTATTAAAAGTATATATATTTAGCTTGTCATCTCTTAAAGTATTCCAAACTTATTTACGAACTAATTAAAAATAACATTTGATGAAAAACTAACATAAAACTTGTCAAAAGTGAGGGAAATATTTATAAAATATATAAATTATTTAGACCACATCAGTGGCGGTGGCGGATGGTGGCGGTGACGAATGGTGGCGGTATGAGGTGGGTTGATGTTTTTTGTGTGAAGAGATAAGAGAGAAAGAGAGTAGAGAGAGAAAAAATAGTCAAGTGAGGTGGGTGGGGTTAAGTTGGGGTGCTTTAATAATTTATTGCGTTTTAATATTATATTATTTTTTAAGAATAAAAAGACTAATTTTCCTCATGTGCAATACGCGTGATATGATTTAACGGATAAAATTAACGTCCGTTAGCGGAAAGGACGTAAATTGCTACACAATTTAATCATAAGGGACGTTTACTGTAATTTTCTTAGTTTAAAGACGAAACCTGAAATTTGCTATAAACTTAAAAGGACGAAAAATATAATTTACTCATAAATTTATAAAATTTTACTTTCATAATTTATAAAAGAGTCTAAATTATATAAATAAAATAAATATGGTATTTGAAACACTAAAATGATTTAAATAAATAATGCATTCAATATACAAAATTTATGAAGTTTATTTTATAAATTACAAAATTAGATTAAATTGAATTAATAACACATTTAGTGTCTTTAAATCATCAAAATAAATAGAATAATTTAGTGATGAATTTTTTTTATCGTATGAAAGATTAAAATGAGTTCAGGTTTGGGTATACATTACCAAATGGGTCGGATGTTACACGTTAGTCGTCGGCGTTGGTGTTGTTACCGGCTATGTTTATTGTCGTTTTTGTTTATCTGATGGTTGTTTAAAAGGTATGTTTTAGTGGACCTGCAGCGTCGTGCCCGCCGGCCGCCGTCCATGGATGGTGATACATGTCGGTCTCGGCTTAGATCTGTTGATTATAACATCGTCGGTAGCCAGTTGGCTGCCTTTGATGGCGTGTGCGTGCCGGTGACACTCATCACACATCTGACACCCTTGGTTTCATGCTGATGATATGGTTTAATGGCGAGTGTTGGTGATGTTTCCGCCTGTGTTTGTTGTTGTTTCTGCTTTTTGATGGTTGTGCATTGACTTTAGAGGTAAAAGAAATTACCTTATAGCTTTAGTACATTCGAATGGTTTTGCTACAAGACTTTGTCTTTTAATGGGTAATCTAATCCTGTTTATATCGATGTTTGACGACGTTTTGGTTTATCTACGGCTGTGATGAGACAAAAAGTGATGTCGGTTGTTTTGGCTTGGCACACCGCTCTCGGTGTGCAGCCGCAACCCGACATCGATTCTGAGCCAACTTGTAACCGTTATGTGTTTTGACTATGATGATCTAAACATAATACTATGAATATATGCGTTTGTCTGAGCCCCAGTTTACCCTGTTTTTATGACGCGCAACAGGGTATACACTTTAGTTAGTTTAAATTAGATAAATTTGATAAGCTTATCGTTGGAATCTTTTGTATAACTCTAATTTGTAATTATTCTATTTTATTTGTTTGTTACTTAACATCTGGCTAGTTTCTTTTGTTAAGAGATTGGCGTTCTTAGAAAAATAAACATCAACTTTATTGTATTTTAGAAAAAATTATATGTTTTTTTCTAAACAAGAGGTAAAGGCTTAAAGAGATATAAAAAGATTTTTTTAATACTAAAACCTATGTCTATTTAACACCAAAAAGCAAAACAAAATAAAAACTCTAGACGTAATAGTACTAAAATATTCGGATTAGACTCGCACAACTAAAATCGACTTTATTAGACGAAAGAAGTAACTCACCATTTAATCAAACATTTTGTTTTAATCATTAAATGTTTTAAAAGTGTTTTTTTAGTTTCTGTTAGAAATGTTTTTCTTATTGAAAATTTACAATTAACTAAAAACCATTTGAGATATATTTGAAGTCTTTCTTAAAGAATTAACAAAAAACTATTACAAGAAATATTTTAAAGAATTTCAAACAATCTGTTAACTAAACATTTTAAAAAAGTTAACAGCTAAAAAAATAGTGTACATTATTAAAATTAACATTTAGTTAAGGTTTCATTTAGTGAGAATATGATAATTAAAGATGTTACATTTATTGACAATAGTTAATATTTAATGTTATGTAGTAGAGTTTTATAGAGTATGCTCAACACCTTATGTAAAGTAATTGGATCAATAGCTTAGTGATAAATGTTAAAGATTCTATCGATGAGATTCGTTGAATATCATTTAGATTCAAACTTGATTAAAAGTGGTTTATGAGTCTAAAGTAATATTCCGTTGTTAAAAAGATAGTTTATTATTCTATTATATCATATAAAATTACATGTAAAAAACAGATCATAAGATTTAATTTCAAACTTTCTATAACTTAATTATAGAACCATCTCGAACTAATTTTGAATCAACAATATAAGCGGAAATTCATCTCTAGTTAATTGTTGGTAAATCTTCTCATATAAAATTAACTACAACGCTTCCACTTTGTCCAGCGACATCTGATGTTATCAAACCAAAGTAATGGGTGTTCAAATCCTACAAAATAAGCAATATGCAAAAATGAGAGTAAATTTTATAAGTCATGCGTGTTCACTGTTTTAAAAATTAAAAAATTAAGTATACCTTTTATATATTATTTAATGGGAATATAGTTTTTACAACTCATCGTATAATATCCTACTTGATAATTAATGACTTAATTTCAAATCCAACATTTTTAGATTACATGTCTTGAAGAAAATTCAAACCATCAAACCTCATGCCTCATATTAACATGTTGATGTGGGTGTGTTGGTTTTATCTAGGAAATTACCTGGTTTTTACGCGGTGCGGGTCGTCATTGGTCATCCTTTTCAAGAAATTTAAAACCCTAAAAGATGAAAACCTTTGTCCTTTAGATCTCGTAATATCTAAGAAATTTTCTTCAAACCCTAAATAAATTAGAAGCCATTTGTCTCTGAAACTAAAACTCAAAATCCTCAACACCATCATATATCATCATCATCTTCTTGATCTTCATTAAAATCTTTGAATATATAAAAGATCAAATCCTCATCGGCATCATTTATCATCATCATCTTTAAAGCTTACAACTGCTAAGCTATTGAAAGAAAGAAAAGATCAAAATCCTTTGATCTTTAAAGATAGTTGGATCGGATAGAAAAGTTAAAATCTTCATCATCATCATATATCATCATCATCTTTAAAGCTCAAAAACCTACTGCTAAACTATTGAAAGGTAGAAAATATATATCAAATCCCTTTGATCTCTTTGTTTTCTCAGTTTCATCTGTTGATTATTAACAGATTGTCTTCAGGTGGGAGGCTGCTATTAAAATTGTTATCATCGATTCTGCAAGAAATTTGATTGCTTTACCGAGATGATGGAGAACTATGTTCAGAATCTTGAATATGTGAGTTTATTTCTTTATAAGCTCTCTTCGTAACATCTATTTTGATTAAACGTTTAAACGCTACAAAACAAGTATAGATTGTTAATAGAAGTAGATTAAGAGCTTTCAACACCGGTTCTTATCGTGTTGCCGGTTAAAAATAATAATATTCTTTCGACGGTATAAACACAAAATGCAACCGGTGAAGCTCTCCGGCGACCTACTGCCGTAACCATCGTTGACATTTCGTTTAATTAAGTCAGCGCGGCGGCTATAAGTGTTAGTTGCCATATGATAATTCAGCCAATCAATAACCCTTCACATTTTTATTTTGATAAATTCGGGATATTTTAAATCAAATTTGGAAATAAAATTCGATCCGCATGACGTTTAGTTATTTACTTTAAGTTTAATTAATATTGTTGAGAAAGTAAGATTAAATATATGTTTTCATAATTAATAAAATAGACATTCATTTTTTTTTAAACCCAAAATCAGTTGTCGATTAAATCCGATAATTATATAACAAATTGAATTTGTTTTATGTCTTCATGAATTATAAAATAGAAGTCTTTACTATTTCTAAAAGTCATCTTGTTGGTTGGTATATATGATTAATTAGAGAAACATTTTTGTCGACTACATGCACTCGTGTTAAAAAGAAAAGACAAATAATAATTAATATGATGTTTGTTTTGTTTGATTATAACTAAGTCGAGGTTTAAAGGAAAATAAATCATAATCATATACAATTTTCAATGTTTTAATATTATCTAAATTGAAATATCGCATTCTATTTTATAGTTTCAAAATTATTCTACCTCAGCTTAATTCATAGAAAAATCATACTAACTTCAAGGTAAACATATTAGATATATGGCTTTAATTAGTTGATTATCTAAAAAGGTAACATTATAGCAGGACGCAAACCTAGAGCTTATTTTTCCAACTAGAGTCGCATCGCCAGTGTACACCGGGAGCATGATCACCGGAGAAGATGATGCTGATGGTGGAAAACACCCCATCAAAATTATGTTGGTTGATCGCGAGACTCGTCAACAAGTAACCAACGGGCGAACATCCTCACTAAAGGTGAAGATAGTACTTATTCGTGGAGATTTTGGTGGTGTAACCGAGATGAAGGCATTTGGACGCCTCTAGAGTTCACAAACAACATTGTGATTAACTTTGGAAAAAAGAAAAATCTTCTATTGGGTGATCTTTCTATTATTCTTAAAAATGGGAGTGGGACAATAGGTCATATTAGAATTAAACATGATAGAAATCCTCTTAGTAATGTCAAATTTCGGTTAGGGGCAATGGTTGATGCTAATGTTCCCTATGCTATCAAAGAAGCTATAACAAATTCATTTGATGTCAAGGATTTCCGCAACAAGTCTAAGCACATGGGACCACTGTCGCCAAATGATATGGCGTGGCAATTAGTGAACATCTCCAAAAAAGGCCCTATTCGCAAACGCCTTGAGAGCAAAAATGTCTGGACAGTTAAGGATTTTCTCAGTATGTACTACTCAAACCCTCGAGTAATTAAAGAGGTAACTGGTTATGTATTATCTTAAATCTGTGAATTTATTTTGTTGTATGTAGTAGTAGAAATCTGATATATAGTTTTTAACCGTAGATTTGTGGAATGAAAGGAAAAAAGTGGGAGATGACGATCAATCATGCGAAAACAAGTCTCATTGATAACTTGGTATATTTCACTCATCTTTCAAACTAACTTTTTATTGTTAGTATCTATGTTACTTTAAACTGCTATACCCAATCGCTAATAGTATACTCTTTATAGTGCAATGCCTATGGACGAGTTGGATCCACCTCTCAACAATCGAATACCCTAACATTGTTGGACTACGATGAGAATATCAAGCTCAGTTACAGTTGTTATAAGCCGCAGCTTTGTGAAAAAGATCATTTTGGTAACATGATGATAACAGACTGCAACTTTTCAATCCAAGATGTTGAAGTATGTGATGTGTGTTTTCTTATAAATGATGCATTGGCTCACAATGATGGTTGTTTGGCTAAGAAAAGATGGATGAAATTACGTGCAGTATTATGGTTCATGATGAGTTCTTAATTAAACATAGAAGGCTAAGTTGTGTGTTTGTTTACCCTAGTCGGGTAATAACTAATAAGTTAGTTCGATGGTTTGTTCTGCCCGAATTAAATATTTGTGTGCAGTTGTTGATAGTTTTGTTGATTGTACATAAGTGTTGCTTAAAGTTTAAACTATTGTATTCATTGTATTAAATAATTCTCAACACGAAAGAAGAATACATATATCTAATTTGGCCTTTCCCACTTAATTAAACAGGGCCTCATAGACCCAAATTATATATATATAATATATATATATATATATATATATATATATATATATATATATATATATATATATATATATATATATATATATTTAGGATCATTACAGAATCATGTTTTATTTTCAGAACCAAAGAACCATTTATTTACATAAATATAATTTAAGTCTGAAGATACTGGAGTTGTTTTACATATGTATATATCATACATGTATGTAAAACAACTAAATATCATAAGCCTTAGTTACATTTATGTAAATCAATAAATCATAAGTTCTATCATTATCGACCCATAAGAGCTCCCTAGGTTCCATATAAAGGTCACAGTAAGAAAAAAATGGTAATCCAAAAGTGGTGATGGACGGCCATGATGGCATCCACCTCACGCATCCCCTCCATAACACCAACAACAAACCATATAATAGACATCAAAGAGGAGATAGCTCATCATCAACCCCCCCCCCCCCAAACACACCCCTAGGAACGAAGATAATCCTTCGTTTATTATTTAAAAATTTGAGTCTATCTTTAAAAGTTCGAGTCTATCTAGTAAAAGATTAGTTAGAATCTTTATCTCTTTATCTCTTTGATTAGTATATATAGATGGTTAGGGTCATTATAATTTATATGAGTTTTGAGTTTAATGAAAAGAAAAAAAAGCCTTCTTGGAGGGTTGTCCCTTCCACAAAATATCATTGTGTTCGTTTCGTTATTGAAGTGTGATACCCAAAAATTGGTATCAGAGCGAGATCCATACTCGTTCTAGGAAAAAGAATCTGTGGGGCGAACAACCACAGAAGTTGCAGCGAAGGCCAGAAGAGTTCAGGGGCGTATAACCTGAATAGATCGAGGCAAGATCAGAAAGAAGACAACAATGGCAGAAGGTGCACGACCTCAACAACAGCAACAAACAATCGTTCAACATCGGGACTCTAGTCCGACTTCCATAACGGTCCCAAAACTCACGAGTATGAACTATAACACGTGGGTTATCCTTATGTAATCAATGTTAGATGCAAAGGGGCTATGGGAAGTTGTCGACCCAGCCGTGAAAGATCCCGTTGATGACAAGAAGAATAAATATGCACGAGCTTTGATCTACCAATCTCTACCGGAGAACATTCTTGCTCAAGTTGCAAAAAGCAAGAATGCCCAGGAGATTTAGGGATCACTATGAGTTCGTTTTCTTGGTGCCGATCGAGTACAACAAGCTAGATTACAAACACTCGAACGAGAGTTTGATAATCTAAAGGTGAAGGAGAAGGAATCCGTTGAAGAGTTTGCCAGGAGAATGTCTGAATGCATACAAAAGTTCAACAGCATGGGAGAAGAAGTAGAAGATAAAGTTATTGTAAAAGGACTACTTGATGCAATGCCACCAAGGTTTATCTCTATTGTGGCAACCATAGAACAAGTAGCCGACCTTAACACCATGAAGTTTGAAGATTGTGTAGCAAGACTAAAAGCATTTAAAGAAAGAATTAAGGGGCATGAAGAACTTGTTAATAAAGAAAGCAAGTTGATGTATGCAAGAACCGACCCTCAAAATAGTAGAAGGAACGATCATTCTACCCGGGCCCAAGGACGAGGACGTGGGGCTACTAACCATGATAACCAGGGAAGAAGCCGTGGGCGTGGTCGAGGGTATAATCGAGGATGAGGAAGGCATAATTCTAATACTGAGACCCGAAGAGAAGATAATCAAGGAAAAAATTCAATCAAAATCGGAACCGTGACAAGGCAACTATAAGGTGTTATAATTGTAACATTATGGGTCATTATGCATGGGAGTGTACCAAACCTCCACAACAGGAAGCCAACTTTAATGAAATCAATAACCAAGGCATTAATCAAGGTCCAACCTTGATGATGGCCACTGTTGAAGACCTTGAGCAAGAAGTCCTCTTGAATGAGGACAAAGTTCATATAAAACTTATACTAATGATCCTCATGATGCAACCATATGGTATCTCGACAACGGGGCCTCAAACCATATGACCGGGTGTATCAATCACCTCGCAAGCATTGATCGAAAGGTGAGCGGAATGGTTAGATTCGGAGATGGATCGAAAGTAAAAATTATGGGGAAAGGATCAATTATCTTTGACTGTAAAAATTGGGAGCAAAGAATTGTGAATGATGTGTACTACATACCCGATCTATGTAGTAACATACTTAGCCTTGGCCAAATGACAGAAAATGGTTGCAAGATGAGGATCAATTGTGTTTTTATGAAGAAGACTACAAGGTGTTGATGAAGGTCCAAAGGAGCATGAACCATCTTTACAAAATCTCGCTAAAAGTCGGATCACCGGTATGTTTGTTATCATCAATAAATGACCAAGCTTGGCTATGGCATGCTAGACTTGGTCATCTTAACTTTACGTCTATGAATAGTTTGAAAACGAAGAAGTTGGTGCATGGAACTGTAGCCACCATGCAAGGGGAGCAATTCTGTGATGCTTGCATGATGGGGAAACAAACTAGAAACTCTTTTCCAAAAAACTGCATGTACCAATCTTCTAAACCATTTGAACTTGTTCATACGGATCTATGTGGACCAATATCTCCTCCTACCCTTGGAGGGAATCGATATTTCATGCTTCTTGTTGACGATTATACACGTTATAAGTGGGTCTATACTCTTAAAACCAAAGATGAGACTCTTGGTATTTTTAAGAAGTTTAAACAGAAGGTTGAATTAGAGTATGGATTGAAGGTTAAAGCTCTAAAAAGTGATCGAGGTGGGGAGTTCTTGAATAGATTATTTACCGAATATTGTGACTCAACCGGAATCAAAAGGCTGTTCACTGCCCCCTACTCCCCGCAACAAAACGGGGTGGTTGAACGTCGCAACCGTACCGTTCTAAGTACCACAAAGAGTATGTTGAAAGCAATGAATCTTCCTCAAAACCTATGGGGAGAAACAGTAAGGCACTCGGTCTACATCTTGAACCGAGTTGTCACCAAAGCCTTAAAGAATGTCACTCCATATGAAGCTTTGAAAGGACGAAAACCGAATATTGACCACTTAAAGGTTTTTGGGTGCCTAGCCCACATGAAGATACCTCCGGTTAATCTTAAAAAGCTCGACGATAGAAGCAAACATGTTATTTATCTCGGTAGTGAAAGTGGAACCAAAGCATACCAGTTATATGACTCGTATGAAAGGAAAATATATGTGAGTCGAGATGTAAAATTTGAAGAAAACAGGAGCATAAACTGGTCCAATCTTGACAAAAGAATGCAAATTGGTTTTGGACCTGAGTGGGCTGCATTTACGATACATATTGAAAAAGAAAATACTCTTGAGCCAGAAAACATGCAATCACCTGTTGCACAAGTTGAAAACACAAATGGGCCCTATCAAACTAATGACCAGCCCACTATTTCTGAAAGTCACCAAGCTGATCCAGACCAGACAAATCAGGCCATTCCGGAGTTGATCACTGGCTTCAATAACGCTGAATTTAATAACGTTGAAGAAGGCCCTAATCTACGGAGATCAACAAGACATTCTAATCCTCCAAAGCACTTTGAGGATTATGTCTTACTTCAAGAAGAATTTGTATTACCCAATGATGAACCAGTGAATGTTTTTGAAGCAAAAAAATATAAGTAATGGATGGTGGCAATGAAAGAAGAACTTGATTCAATAGAATTTAATAACACATGGAAACTATGCGATCTACCAACCGGAACCAAGGCGATTGGGCTAAAATGGGTGTTCAAGATAAAAAGGAACGCAGACGGAACGATCTCGAAGCACAAAGCAAGGTTGGTCGCTAAAGGTTATGTTCAAGAACAAGGCATCGATTTTGAAGAGGCGTTTGCTCCCGTTGCTAGAATAGAAATATTCGGTTAATATTAGCATTGGCGGCTCGAAATAGTTGGTTAGTTTATCATCTAGACGTGAAGTCGGCGTTCTTAAATGGAGACTTGAAAGAGATTGTATACGTAAGGCAGCCGGAAGGATTTCTTATTCCTGGAAAGGAAGATATGGTGTACCGTCTACACAAGGCATTGTATGGGCTTCGCCAAGCACCGCGAGCTTGGAATGAAAAGCTCGACATGACACTAAAACAAATAGGCTTCATGCTATGTCCAAGAGAATTGGCGGTTTACAAGAGAATTGTGAGAAGTGAATTGATAATAGTCGGAATTTATGTTGACAACTTGATAGTTACGGGTTCCGGCACTACACTACTTGATGATTTCAAAAGTCAAATGAAGAAGCAATTTCGAATGCAAGATCTTGGTTTACTAACTTATTATTTGGGCTTGGAGGTTGAACAAAAAGGTGGCAAGATAATCTTAAAACAAGAAAGCTATCCAAATAAAATATTAAAGCTTGGAAATATGAACCTATGCAATTCAACTCGATATCCAATGGAAGCCCGATTAAAGTTGACAAAGGATGAGCAAGGCCAAGATGAAAATCCAACCGGGTATCGAAAATTAATCGGCAGTCTTAGATACTTAACACATACAAGACCCGACTTAAGTTTCTCGGTGGGAGTAGCGAGTAGATTTATGCAGAAACCAAAGCAATCACATTGCAATTACTCAAACAAATTTTGCGATACTTGAAGGGAACCGTAAGTTACGGGTTGTGCTATACAAAAGAAGGGCAGAATAAATTGATAGGCTATTGTGATAGCTCGCATGGAACCGACAACAGTGAAGGAAAGAGTACAACAGGGATGGCCTTTTATCTTGGAGAAGCCTTGATATCGTGGAGCTCACAAAAACAACAAACTGTTGCATTATCGTCGTGTGAGTCAGAGTTTATGGCAGCTGCAGCCGCAGCTTGTCAAGCTATATGGCTAAAAGGTTTGCTAAGTGATCTAACGGGAAAAGATGAAGAAACAGTGACTATTCGGGTGGATAATCAATCCGTAATTGCTTTGATTAAAAACCCAGTATTCCACAGAAGGAGTAAGAATATCAATATTCGTTATCACTTCATAAGAGAAAGCATGGAAAAAGGATAAGTACAAGTAGAACATGTTCAAGGTACTATGCAAAAAGCCGATATCCTTCGAAAGTGTTGCCTAGAATTAAGTATTAAGAAATGAGGAGTTCGCTTGGATTGGTCGATTTGGGTGGCACAAAGGATTAAGGGGAGAATGAAGATATTATTTAAAAGTTTGAATCTATCTTTAAAAGTTCAAGTCTATCTAGTAAAAGATTAGTTAGAATCTTTATCTCTTTATCTCTTTGATTAGTATATAGATGGTTAGGGTCATTTGTAATTTATATGAGTTTTGAGTTTAGTAAAAACAAAAAAAAAGCCGTCGTGGAGGTTGTCCCTTCCACAAAATATCGTTGTGTTCGTTTCGTTATTGAAGTGTGATACCCAACAGGAAACCCATGACAGCAAAGGTCTAGCAACTGGGGGGGCTCCATACCATCATTAGATGGAGACTTCCGGACAGCCATCAGGGACACACCGATGGCATTAGCTCCATAACACCAACCAAAAACTTTAGAATAGATATGAGATCATGAACTCTAAAGGAAAATGAGTAAAATAGGTCGCCGCCGCTTACAGGGGCGAAGGATAGTTAGAGCCCGGGGGGGGCCGCCGCCCCTCTCTTTTTTTCGTCGGTAGTGTTAATTTTTAGTCCGGTAGTGTAAATTTTTATATAAATATGAAGTTCGCCCCCCCTAAAAAAATTTAATTCCGCCCCCACCCCCCTACGGGGGTGTTCAAGCTCCACCACTGGCCGCTAAGCCAACCCAGGCGAGCAATGGACCAGTGGTGGTATGGCTGGATACCCATCAACAGATGCTAATTTCAGACGAGATGGAACGACTTGAGCACAACAACCACCAAGCCTGGTGGCACCATAAACATCAAAGAAAAGGGGAGAAGGTACTAGGAGGAACCCATCACATTGGTGAAGCTGGAAACAGGAGACCGAAGACAACCTCCACTAGTGCTTCAGTCCCATACAAAACATAAATGCAGGCACGAACGCTTAAAAATGAAGACATCAGCACTACAGGTTGTACTATGTGCATAAGTAAGAGTAAATCACTGTTTAATTCATTTGGTTTTTAACTATAGTGTAATGTAATAGGTGTTTTCATTTTTTGGACTTAGAAAGAATAAACTAGAAAAAACAAAACTAAATTTTTAATTGATATTTGTTTCGAGGTATTAGAATTGCATTCAACCATGTTGTATAAGTGAAATAATAAGTCTATACTAATGATATGATTATATACTAAATCTAGAAAGTTCACTTTGATTTAAGTTATACAACAATGCAGGACGGGTAAGGGTGCTTAAGTTTGCAATTAGCTTCATAGGATGAGAGAACTTTAGATCATTTGACAATTCAAATAGGGAACTGGTAACTATTTAAAAGATACTAAACCAACACAAGTAATGTAAGTGAAACAAGAACAAAATCACAAGAACACAAGATAAAGTTTTCAAGGAAGTTGTATATTGATTCTCTAGTTCTATTACAAGTGTGTTCAAGTATATCTTAGTTACAAGAACTTGAGACTCTTATATACTACAACCTACAATCATCAATATACAAAAAGACAGTTGGATTTGACTAATCTAGACAACAAGATCAATCTACAGTCAAAAGGCAGATTGCCTTTTGACTAGTGACTATGACATGCCATAGCTCACTGACTTTATCTAATAAGACAAGTCTACAGAACAATTATAGGAATACAGGCAAAGACCTTCTTCTACAGTTTGATAAAGTATGGAAGTTTCACCAACTAATGAAAAGCAAGTGAGTCTTTAGAGCAGCAACGGAAGGTACAACAGCTTTATCAAAAAGTAACTCAGAGAAAGTATATTTTCTCTGTCTTCGGAAGAAATCAGTCAACTCTTCAAAATGTCTTCGGAAGACTTTGTCTTGTGAAGCTTCGGAAGACTTCATCTTTGGCTTCGGAAGAAAAGGGTCTTTGGCTTCGGAAGATTTCACACTTGTAATATTTTCTGATAAGTGTGAAACTTCCGCAGCAACTTCTTCTGAACTGTTGGCTTCGGAAGATCTTACACTTAGACTTATTTGTGAGTGTAAGACTTCCGAAGCTAGTTCATCCTTGTTCCTTAGTGCATGCTGGAAGACTTGGTTGTTCTGGTATCCTTTGGTTGCATCAGCCTTTAATCTTCAGATGTTCCTTACAAACTCCCCCTAGGCTGATGCTACCAAACAGAGAAGTTCTTCAGATTTTGATAGTCCACATCAGGATCTTCAGCATTCCTTTCTTCATCTTAAGATCTGGATCCTTCAGACTAACATAGAACCTTCTCATGTCAAAGAGATCATGTAGAGGAAGTTCAAGCATGTCATTTGTGAAGTAGACATGTTGTTTTCCCCGATCTCTTATGACATACCATCTATTTGGATCTTCAGCAAAAGTCCATGAAAGAATTTGTCTTCTAGTAGCTAGAGGCTCTACTATGATTGGAGTTTATTGAGAGACCTCTTCATGCACTCCCTTAGGATGCTCTGACTCATCCTGAGGTTGGGAGGTGGATGCCTTTTTTCTCTTCTTCTTTGAAGTGGATCTTCTTCTGGCCATCCTTTTTCTCCTCCCAGATTTCTTCAACTGAGAGGGCTGGTCTTGAGTACCAGTTGGTTCTGTTGTGTCCCTCTCAGTTGGGTTCTCCTCTCTCACAGGTTCAGAAGAAGAGAGAGGAGGACCCTGCTGTGGGTCAAAAGATAAAGTTGGCTCAGATGCAACTCCAGGTTCAGGTTGTGTTGTCTCAGTAGGTTCAACCTTCACCTCAACTTCAGGTTGAGCAGGACTTGGTGGAGAATTCAAGTCCACCAGCTCTCCCTTTTTTATCTTCTGCTTGATCACCCTAATATGCTCATCCATTATGGATAGAGACATAGGACCAAGCCTCCTCCCGGAGAACCCGTACAGCTTCAAGAAGCTCATCATCTTCTTTTGGCTTTTATGGATGATGGCCCTTGAATTTGCAGCTTCTTCCCTTAATCTTTTCCTTGCAGCTTGCCTTTCCTTTTTGGCTTGTTCTTCCAGCTGCTTGGTGTATTCAAACATTATGTACTCATATGATAAGGGAAGAAGTACAGCTGCCTGATAGAGACCTGTGGCACTCAGGTAGTTGATCATCTTTAATCTTTCTTCTTCATTAACTACCTAAGGTTGTTCAGTGGCCACAGTCTCTTCCTCAGGACTTTCTTGAACTGGAGAGAGGACAGGAGCATCTTTGTAGAGTCTTTTAAGTCTCCTTTCTTCTTTGATTTTGAGGAGCAATTCTGCATCCTCTGCTTCCTTCCTCTCTTTTGACAATTCAATGTCAGCCAGTTCATTTAGCTCCTCTAAGGGGAGAGAGATGAGTTCATCAACATCATAGTTTCTGGTTCCCAGGTAATTCAGCCTGGCTGCCCTTAACTCATCTTCCTGAGTGTTTAGCCTGGGGGCAGCCCTGATTGCAGCTTCCATGAATCCTGGGGAACCACTTGAACTCTCTCCCCTCAACTTCCTCTTCCTCTCTCTCTTCTCCTCCTCGATCTCCTTAGGAGTCATTTTCTTTTTGCCTTTGTCAACCACAGGCCTTGGTGACTCAGGCTGGAGAGAGCTTTGGCCTTCATTACTTGGTTCAGCTATCAAGCTCTGGCTAGAGAGAGGTTGTGAATCACCATCACCAGCTGGTGTTTCATTGAGGGTAATGGGTGCAGAGGGAGATCCTGTCTCAAGGTTCACAGGTTCAACCTCTGGGCTTTTAGTCAAGGATTTCCCTTCGAAGCTAATCTTCGGGTCCACCTCAACATCCAGTTGACCAAAGATCTCACCTGCTAGCCTTTGTCTATATAGTTTTGATCTCAATTTGAATTCCTCTAGCACCCTGTCTTAGATCCTTTCTGCCAATCTTGCAGCTTGTCTGTTGTTTCTTGGGTTGACAAGTGGCAGATCCACCAAATTTATACTCTCATATTAGCTCAGTCTTGAAATATTGAAAACTTCTAATTGACCCTGAGCTCTAAAGATCACAAGAGCTCTCCTGTTACTGTCATACCCCTAACCCCTGATTGGGTCCTCAAAAGGGGCAGACATTGCTCTTGGTATTCCCTCCTCAAAAAGTTGTTGGATGAGAAAGTCTAGATCATTATCATGAGGGGGTTACTGAGTATGGACAAGTTCAAGAGAGGGTGGTGAATCCTTAATGTCCATACTCTGGGAAGAACTCCCAGGTTCTGTGGCTGTCAAGACTTTCTCCCCCTTTTTGGTAGCATCACCCTCTTGACTAAGTGAGCTGGGGAATTGGTGCAAGACATCCACAGGTTCTTGTGGACCTGGTTGAGTTGTCCTCCTTGGTCTCTCAGCTAACTGGCCCTTAAGATTGGTAATCTCAAGTTGCTGGTCATTGACCCTCTTCTGTAAGATAGTCACTTGAGATTCCAGGTGAGCTATCTTTGAAACTAAGTATGTGCATGTTTTTGTCAGTTTGTGCACCTTTTGTTTTAGACTCCCTTTATCTTCAGTAGAAGAATCACTGGGGGATGAGAGAATTGGACCTAATTCTTCTTCCTCATCACCAGCATGGTGTTTTTGGCTGCTGGATTTCCCCTGCCTAATGACAGCTTCCAGAGAAGTGTCAAGAGGCTGGGTTGCCATGGTTGAGGTCCTATTGATGTTTTCACTTACAAAAGTAAGAGCCTCTTCCATATGGATCTCCTGAACAAGTTCAGGAACATCCACCTCAGTGGAGGGTAGATGATGTGGGCTAGACCTGGGTGAGTCAGAAATACTCATCTCTCTTTGAGTAGGGGTGGAGAAGAGAGACTCATGGTATTCACTGATGCCAAGTCCTCATCATCAAAAAAAGTCTAAGCTGGGTATTGGTTGGTTGAGATCTAGAGGTTGGGGATGGTAGCTATCCCCTGAAGGTTGATCACTTGAGTTTAGAGACTCAGAGTGAAGGCTAGAGGCTGTTTGGGTAATGAGCTCATCAGCCTGAGCATGAGGAATCTCAGAACTGATTATTGGAAAGATGGGAGTGGTCTGCTCCTCGGAGAAGTGGGAGCTCGAGATTCCACTTCCTCCTGTATGGGTTGTGATATGGGAGCCTGCACATGCTCAGTAGCAAGTGCAGGGGTTCGTTTGGATTTTCTTTTGTAGGTGATGGTGATGGCAGGCTGTGTTTGAGGTGGTTGAGAAGTGGAGGGTGTGGGATCAACACTAGCTGATGCTGCTAGGTTGTCACCCTGAGCAATGAGCTCAAACATTTGTGGGACAAGGGCTGTTTCTACCCTTGAGAAGCCAACAGTTGGCTTCTTCAAGATTTTGAAAATGTCGGGCCTTATTTGTCCCAATTTAAGAATATTTCTTGTTCCCCTCAACTGTGGTCTCATTTCACAGTTGAGAATGTGTTGAACATACCTGGGGAACATGTAATATTCTAAAGAGTCCAAGTTAGCAAGTAAATTTGTGTAAACAAACTGAGAGTACCTGAACTTGACCCCTTGTACCATCCTATGGACTATGAAGGAGAGGTCTTCTGGAACTTGATCCCATCCTCTAAGTTTGTTAGATAAGCCGTGTATGATGACATGGAGGAGGTACTTCCACTAGGATGAGACCTTCCCCTTCCTGAAGGTTTTGACTGAGAAGTCACCTTCATAGCCCATCTGCTGGAAGGAATGGTTGACAGCAGATTTTGGAAAGAATAGTTCACTTGCTTCATCATCCAGCTGCAAATGGGTGTTTATGATGGCCGGAGTGATGAAAACTGTCCTCCCCTGCACCGTAGCAGACAGTGCCTTCTCCCCATCCATGGTGACCGCTTGACAGGTCCGCCAGAATTGAAGCAACTGATCCTCATAGAGAGGAGGATCGATTGTAAGGGAGATGAAGTAATGAGATGAAGAAAGGTACCTACAAACATCTAAGAAGCTTGGATCCTTCTCAGAGTTCAACAGGGCAACTTGATTGTGTTGCCTGTGTAGGTGCATGGTGAAATCAGGGTCGTTTCTGCGATCGATGTTGGCCATTTGGTGAAGCTTATCAGTGAAGAAAGGAAGAAGAAAGTGAGTTTGGGGTGAAATTAGGTTAAATATTGTGAGAGTAGAGAGAAGAAATAGAACCGTTGAGAAGATATATGCAGTGGATTTGAGACAAGTTAGAACAAAAAGATAAATTTTGAAATCCACAAGTGGGTCCCACTTCTGAAAAAATGCTCAAAAAGTTAGTTTTCTTGGAAGTTGAAAATCTTCCTAAGGTATTTTTGCTTCGGAAATTTTTTAAGAAAAGCTTCCGAAGGCAACTTTGCTTCGGGAGATACTTCAAAGAGTTGTGAAAATTTGGCTTCGGAAGGAATATACTTAAAGAAATTTTTTCCGACATAAGTTTTGCTTCGGAAGAACTAAGTCTGAAAAAATTATTATCCATGGATAATAAATCTTCCGAGACGAAATTGCTTTCGGAAGATATGTGTTCTTTGAATGCATTTAAGTACTTATAAGCACATTTAAGCTTCGGAAGATATTCAAAGAATTTCTTCTGAAGGTAATCTCTTATGAGTAGTTAAATGATTTAAAGACATAAAATTCTTCCGAAGGTAGTTTGAGTTCTTCCGAGACAAAACAATAAATTTTCACAAATCTAAGAAATATCTTAAAAAATTTGATTTACTTCCAAAGAGAACTGGGCTTATGAAGGTGATAATATAGACAACTTAGGACACACAAATTTTAGAAATAAAGTTGATTAAGTGTTTAAAGAAAAATCGATCCAAAGTTAATCATCTCAATAGCTGATATAAGATATTTAAACCTCTGTTCATCAAAAGCTTTAGTGAACAGATTAGCATATTGTTCATTTGTGTTAACCTTGATTAGTTTGATTAATCTTTTCTCAAAATTATCTCTAATCAAATGATACCTGATGTTGATGTGTTTGGTCCTAGAGTGCTGCACAGAATTCTCTGTAATAGAGATAGCACTGTTGTTGTCTATGTGGATAGGAGTCTCCTTGAAATTAAATCCATAGTCCAGCATCTGATTCTGAATCCAAAGCACTTGAGCATAGTAGCTTGCAGCAGCAATGTATTCAGCTACAGCAGTTGATGCAAAGACACAGGATTGCTTCTTGCATTGCCAAGAGACTATCCTTCCACCAAAGGAATTGACATCCCCCAGATGTAGACTTTGCAGTCATGTTGCAGCCACCATAGTCACTATCGGTATAAGCATACAGATTAAAGTCTGAATTCTTTGGATACCAAAGGCCTAGTATAGGAGCACCTTTGAGGTATCTGAGAATTCTTTTCACAGTAACTAGGTGTGACATCTTGGGGTTGGCTTGATATCTTGCACATATGCATGTACATAATATCAGGCCTGCTAGCAGTGAGGTACATAAGAGACCCAATCATAGCCCTGTAGAGATGTTCATCAACACACCCCCCTCAAGATCAAGACCAAGGGAGTGGTTTTGGCTATGGGTGTCTTTGCAACCTTACAATCAGTCATCTTGAATCTTGTAAGTATGTCTTGTACATACTTTGACTGACTAATAAAGATGTAATTTTCAACCTGCTTTACTTGAATTCCTAGAAAGAAGCTGAGTTCCCCCATGGCACTCATTTCAAATCTATCCTTCATCAGCTTCTCAAAGTCTTTACAGAGCTTTGGATTAGTTGAACCAAAGATGATATCATCTACATATATCTGAACTAGCATTATGTCATTCCCTGTTTCTTTGATGAAGAGAGTCCCATCAATAGTACCTCTTTTGTATCCATGTTGACAAAGATACTTTGATAGTGTCTCATACCACTTTCTTGGAGCCTGATGCAGTCTATATAGAGCTTTATCAAGCTTGCAGACATAATCAGGATGATCTGGGTCTGCAAAAGCCAGGTGGTTGTTTGACATAAACTTCTTCATCTATCACCCCATAGAGAAAGGCACACTTTACATCAAGCTGGTAGACCTTGAAATCCTTGGATGCAGCATAAGCCAGAAATATTCTTACAGCTTCAAGTCTTACTACAGGAGCAAAGACATCAGTGTATTCAATTCCTTCTTCTTGAGTGTACCCCGGGACAACCAGTCTAGCCTTGTTTTTGATGACAATCCCTCTATCATCAGTCTTGTTTCTGAATACCCATTTGGTTCCTATGACACTTTTCCCTTGAGGAAGAGGACATAAGTTCCACACCTTCTGTCTTCTGATTTGAAGCAACTCTTCTTGCATTGCCTCAATCCGGCTTCCATCCTTCAAAGCCTCATCAACTTTCTTCGGCTCAATCTGGGATAAGAAACAAGAATGCAGACAAACATTACTCTCATGTGTTTATGCTCTTGTTCTCACCCCTGTGTCAACATTTCCAATGATATTTGTGGTGGGGTGTGACTTGTGGATCCTAAGTTGAGGGATCACAGCAAGTTGATTTGAGAGATCTAAGTTAGAGAAATTTAGATCTGGCAAAGAAGTGCTACCCACCACATCAACACACATATCAAGAGAAACTTGATCCAATGAGTGTGTTACATCATTAATGTTGTCTTCTATGGAGTGGTTATCAGCATCAAGAAATTCCTGATCACTGTCACCACCTCCATCTCCTTCTGCATTTAAAGTTCCTTCACCTGGATTTGGAGCCTCTGAGCTGGAATTTGAAGGCATCTCAGATGAATAAGTAGTATTTGTCATGCTTGTGCTGATAGGAGCTTCACTTGCAGGGTTAGTTACCATTGGAGCTGAAGTTGTATTCTTGTTTGGTCTTCTCAGCTCAAATCTTGGGTCAGGATCACCTGTTGATATATTATCTGTAGATCCTGAAACATTCTCAAACAGCCAATCCGGACCAGAACCTTTAACACTGGGAGTGTTTTCATTGAAGGTCACGTTGGCTGACTCCTCAATTACTCTAGTTCTGAGGTTGTATACTCTATAAGCCTTAGCTTGAGAGGAGTATCCAACAAAGTGTCCATCATCTGATTTCTCAGCAAACTTGGCTACTTGATCTTTGGTATTTAAGATGGTGTATGGACATCCAAATGACCTGAGGAAACCAATGAATGGTCTCCTTTTGTGCCACAGCTCATAAGGAGTCTTACCATGAGTCTTAACTACCAAAACTCTGTTCTGCACATAGCAGGCTGTGTTGACAGCCTCTGCCCAGAAGGTGATATGTAGTTTAGAGTCAGACAACATGGTTCTAGCAGCTTCAATAAGTGTCCTGTTTCTCCTCTCAGCAACACCATTATGCTGAGGAGTCCTGGGAGCACTATATTATCTTGAAATACCCTTTTCATCACAAAATGTATCAAGGATTTGGTTTTTAAATTCTATTCCCTGATCACATCTTATGGTTTTGACCTTGTGATCATATTAATTCTCAATTTTCAGAATGAAGTTCTTCAAGATCTCAGGAGTCTCATCCTTAGTTCTAAGAAAGAAGACCCAAGTGAATCTTGTGAAGTCATCTGTGATCACTAAACAATAAGAGGTCCTTCCTAGACTCATTACACTGGTGGGGCCAAACAGATCCATATGTAACAAGTGTAGGGAGTAGTGATGGAGTTGCTTTCCTTTGGCTTGTGAGACACTTTGTGCTGCTTCCCTTTCAGGCATGCAACACAATGGTCATCACTTGTAAACTCTTTCTTTGGCATTCCAGTAACCAAATCATTTTTAATCAATTTATTCATGTTTTTGAAGTTTACATGGCACATTTTTTTATACCAGAGGAAAGACTCATCACTATTTGCTTTAGATAGAAAGCAAGACACTTCTCCGGAGGGAGTTGTTTCTTGTAGATCCATCTTGTACATGTTTCCCTTCCTAGGGGATCTGAGCAGGATGTACTCCTGAGGAATAACCAGCCCAGGCTTGAGAATAATGCACTCATGCTCAGTGAAGAGCATGTGATGTTTTTGGTCACAAAATTAGGACACACTCAAAAGATTATATCCAAGCTCCTTGACAAAGTTTACCTTCTCAATGCTAAGCTTACCATTTGAGAGCATGCCCCTGCCAGTGATGTAACCTCCTGCATCTCCTCAAAAGCAACTAGCCCTCCATCAAACTTCTCAAAGTTTTGAAGCAAGGAGCCATTGCCTGTCATGTACCTTGAGCAGCCGCTATCAATGATCCATACATTCCTGTTGGTTTTCAGCTGCCCCTGCAATGATTTAGTTACATTTGGGAACTCAAGCCTCATTGGTCTTGGGCTTGTCAAAGTGAATAGAAGACAATAAAACAGTAAGTGATCCTATGTTCAGGCTTTGAGGATCAATTGCTGTTGCTGATGATGAACTTTCAGTCACATGGTCTTCCTTTATCTTCCACACCACCTTCGGAAGATTGGGCTTGACCTTCAAAGCTTCGGAAGTTTTTACAACTTTGGAAGATTTGGAGATTGGGCCTTCGGAAGATCTAGCTTTCACTACAGCTGGCTTTGGTGCTTCGGAAGTATTCCTGTCTTCCGAGACCATTTTTCCTTTCGAAGGCAATTTACCACCTGTTTTCCTTTTCACTTTGGAGCTTTCGAAGGAAACAGATTTTCCTTCCGAAGCTAGCTTTTCCTTCTTCTTCCCAGAAGCTTTCTCTTTGATCATATGGATAGTGCTTTTGGGATTGTAGATACAATCCTTTGCTAGATGAGAAGTACTACCACACATGATGCAGTCCATTTGCTTCCTTCTGGGAGTCTTCTTCTGAGAGCAAGACTGAACTTGAACACTTTCTTTCTCCAGCTTCTTCTTCACAGATGATTCAACAAACTTCTTAGAGAGAGACTTGCTCTTGGAAGAGGATGGTTCAGACTGTGTAGCAGTGGTACATAGCAATTCATTCTTCTCTTTGCTGGAATGAGTTGGAACTGTACTAAAACTCCTGGTACTAGAGTTTGTAGTTGATTCCTCAGCCTTTACCACTTTAAACCCTGCAGAGATTAACACTTTTTTCTGCTTGGAGTCAAAAGTGGCCTTGATCTCTTGAGCCTTCTTTGATCTTCTCTTTGCTCTTCTGATCAAGTTCTTCCTCTTTGTCTTTGTCATACCAGCCTTCTTACTCTCCTTAGGAGCATGGTGACCCTTTTTGGATTGACTCTCTTCACTCATTTCAGAGTCATCCCTCACCATCTCCTCTTTATCCTCTTCAATACTAGGGTCTATGAGTGGAAGCTCATCTTCACCAGTTCCACACCTTGGAGATCTTACAGATAAAAGAGTGTGTGGAGGAGCTATCTCAGTAGATCTCAATCCCTGCTTATTCTGATAACAAACTTTTGCATGCAGAGATGAGGATATGATGTTCTTGAAGGTCTCTTCTCAAGAACACATTTTTCAGCCCAGGCTTTGCTGATCACAAGCTCAGCCTGGCATTCAGTCAATTTGGTAATGAGATCTTTAATTTAAGTCCTGTAATTTGTTTGCTCATATTTAAGAGTTGAAATTGTTTTCTCTAGATCTTCTATCTTAAGTTTATAGTCATTTTCAGCTCTTTTAAAATCATCTTTTAGGATATTTAAGGACTCAATATCAGATCTCATTTCCAAGTTGTAGGACCTGTATCTATTCACTTTAGCAATACATTCAGGAGAGCAAAGATGTTGTAGTACCTTAGCCTCATCATGGTCAGCCATGAGTGATTGATTTGGTAAAGCATCTTCAGCCTGAAAGCTCCAGTCAAAGCCTCCTTCTTCAACAGCAACAACAGCTTGTTGTCTTGGCTTCTTATTTTGGTGCCCTCCCTCAATGTAGTTTGGCCTGGATGATGCTTGGCCACCATTTGACTTAGGTGCCTTGCATTCTCTGGCAAAGTAACCCATCTGGTTATAGTTGTAACACTTCACTTTGCTCTTGTCCAGTCCAAACTTGCCACTGGCAGCATTGCTGGGAAACCTTCTCCCTGCCCTCTTGTAGAACTTTTGGGCTCTGTGAGTGAGAAGAGCCATCTGCTGGACTATCTCCATGTATTCCAGATCATCTGGATGGATACAATCCAGGTCTTCAAGAGTGAAAAGAAAGTTGCCTGACCTTTCATCAGTAGAGACAAAGGCTTAAGAGGTGCTTGTCTCTTGGAATGGACTTCCTTGGATGTAGCACTCTCTGGGTGTCTCTGGGAAGGTGATGAAAGGACCCTTTTGTGAAGTTTCAGGGTAGCAGATAAGATGGTGCTGTGGTTCTCTGCTATCCCTTTCACCCACATGAAGGGCAGAACTCTGGTGAGTGTTGGAGTTACCAGATGGGTTTTGCATGTTCATCTCCATCTGGTATCCACTGAGTATTCCATATAAATCAGTGAGAGTCAGGGTCGTGAGAATTTCAGTCCTCTTAATGACCACACAATAGTATGTCCATTGTCTGGGAAGAGAGGACATGAACTTCCTAACAATATCCCTATTCTCAATAGTTACTCCAACATCAGCCAGAGTATCCATAATCTTAACATACCTGAAATATTGTTGAGTCATGGTTTCACCTGTCTTGAAGGTGAAATTTTCAAACTGCTGCTTCAAGAGGTTGTTCTTGTTTTCCTTGGCTTCATTGGACCCCTCATACATCAGTTTCAGTGCATCCCACAGTTGTTTAGCGGTCTTGCACTTCTTGAAACCTCTATAGATGGAATTTGGAAGAGCAGTCTGAAGGGCTGTCATGGCTTTTTGATCAATGTCAATCTTCTTCCGGTCTTCTTCAGAGAAGTCAGCCATTTCTTTGAGTATCATACTACCACCAGCAGCAGCTGAAGTGGTGGATGGTACATGAAGTCCGTTGACAACAGACTCCCACATCCTGGAATCCTGAGACTTGATGAAGCCTTCCATTCTTTGAAACCAAGTGTCAAAATCCTCAGGAGTGATCAGTGGGGACTTTGTCATAGTTCTAGTTTCCATATCAGCCTTAGAGATAGCTACCATTTGAAGAGTTAAGTGATGTGTAAAGCTAAGAGGATTAAAGATGGTGAGATCTTACAATCAAAAGCCTGTCAAGCTCTGATACCAATTGCAGGACCGGGTAAGGGTTCTTAAGTTTACAATTAGCTTCACAGGAGGAGGGAACTTTAGATCACTTAACAATTCAAATAGGGATCTGGTAACTATTTAGAAGATACTAAACCAACACAAGTAATGTAAGTGAAACAAGAACAAAATCATAAGAACATAAGATAAAGTTTTCAAGAAAGTTGTATATTGATTCTCTAATTCTATTACAAGTGTGTTCAATTATATCTTAGTTACAAGAACTTGAGACTCTTATATACTACAACCTACAACCGTCAATATACAAAAAGACAGTTGGGATTTGACTAATCTAGACAACAAGATCAATCTACAGTCAAAATGCAGATTGCCTTTTGACTAATGACTATGACATGCCATAGCTTACTGACTTTATCTAATAAGACAAGTCTACAGGAACAATTATGGGAAGTTACAGGCAAAGACATTCTTCTATAGTTTGATAAAGTATGAAAGTTTCACCAACTAATGAAAAGCAGGTGAGTCTTCAAAGCAGCAGCGGAAGATACAGCAGCTTTATCAAAAAGTAACTCAGAGTAAGCATATTTTCTCTGTCTTCGGAAGAAATCAGTCAACTCTTCAAAATGGCTTTGGAAGACTTTGTCTTGTGAAGCTTCGGAAGACTTCATCTTTGGCTTCGGAAGAAAAAGGTCTTTGGCTTCGGAAGATTTCACACTTGTAATATTTTCTGATAAGTGTAAAACTTCCGCAGCAACTTCTTCTAAACTGTTGGCTTCGGAAGATCTTACACTTAGACTTATTTGTGAGTGTAAGACTTCCGAAGCTAGTTCATCCTTGTTCCTTAGTGCACGCTGGAAGACTTGGTTGTTCTGGTATCCTTTGGTTGCATCAGCCTTTGATCTTCAGATGTTTCTTACAAACAATAATATTTATTTCAACCTTCATGTACGTATTTATCATTTTCTTATTCTTTGGGCAGTGCAGTCATCACCCAATAGCTCCAATCGAACAACCAAATAGGAATTTAACTGGTCCTTAAATTGTCTCGGCCCATTCTCCCTTAATCAACCCTGATCCATCCTCCACCACTTCTACAGCCGCTACTCCTGACTCCTGAGTAGAGGTGCACAAACGAACCAGTTCCTCGACCCGAACTGGTAACTCGAACCGGAACCGAACCGGTTTCGACTCGGTGGTAGGCCAAACCGGTTCCAACCCGAAAAAACCGGCGGTTTGTGACCGGTTTGTATATTTATAGACCAAACCGGTTTGGAACCGGTTTTTATCCAACCCGGTTTACGAACCAGTCCAAAAAAACCGGTTTGGAACCGTTTTTTACCGTTAAAAAAAACTTTTTCAAACGGTAATATAGCCATTTGAATCATTTTTTGACCCTTTTTTTGAAGTTTTTTTGACCATTTTGTCCTTATATGATAGTATAAATAGATAGTGGGTGTAATGGTTTAGTAACAATACTCAAAAGCTCAAAAACGTGCTTAAAAACGCAAAAACACTCTCTTACTTGCTCTACTTTTACTCTCTTTTACTCTCTTGAATTGTATAATATGGCTTCTGAAGCATCCGTTCCAACCGGTGGATCCTCAAGCGCCGCTACCACTGTAAGAATTCTACCAACAACGAGAAATCAAGAGATTTGGTGCAACTACGACTTATGCGAAATGTCGAATGGTCAAAATAAAGCTCGATGCAAGTTTTGTGGTTCGTTTTTCAATTCGGATTCAAACTCGACTTTAAGAAACCATATGACCAAATGGTGCAAGGCTTTGAAAAGTACGCCGACTCAAGGCCAAACATCAATCGGAACCGATGGTGGTATATGGAACTTCGATGTAGATATGGTTCGAGATAGAATGGCAAAGTTTGTAATTCAAGAAGGATTACCGTTCGACCACTTCGACAACCCTCGGTTAACAAGATTGATTCAAGAAACTCTTCAATCGCGCTACACTCACGTAAGTCGCACCACTCTTAGACGTGATTTTTTAAAACTTTGTAAACAAACAAAAAAAAGATTTAAAAGTTTCATTTAAAAATTTACAAACCGGTGTGAACTTAACTACCAATGTATGGTCCGCCCCACACGGTTTACCGGAATCGTACCTTTGCGTCACCGCCCATTGGATAGATCCAAGTTCGTGGCAAATGATGAAACGTACGATTGCGTTTGAATTATTTGGATACCCGTATACCGATGAAATCTATTTCAAATTTAGATTTTGTAATCAAAACATATAAATTAGAAAACAAAATTTTCTCAATGTCATTTGATAATGCCTCGAACAACACATCCGCTGCTGATAAATTAAAATTAAAATATAAACCGGTTTGTGACGGCGTATTTTTTCATTCAAGATGTGTTGCATATATTATTAATTTAGTTGTGCAAGATGGTCTTGCTGTTCGTGAAGTTGAGAATTTCAAAACTTCTTTTAAAAATATGTTACATGACATTTTTAAAACTAGTAAAAAAAGATATGTTAATTATAGAAAAATGTGTCACGATACGAATTCCATTTGTGTAAGACCAAATTGGGATGTCCCAACTAGATGAAATTCAACTTGGAAAATGTTTAATAGTGCTTTACGACAAAAAGAAACACTTCATATTTTTCATGATGGCCTTGCGATGCGGGGTCGGGTTGTTCCGTTTCCATTAGAGGATTGGGAACGTATTCAAGAAATAACTCAATTTTTAGAGGTTTTTAAAAACACAACTACAAAATTGTCGGGGGTCTATTATCCGACAAGTTGTCTAAACTTAGTCAAGTGTATTTAATGACACGTAAATTAAGTGAATTTGAAGAAAGAAAATACATGTTTTCAGCAATGGTGGCGTCTATGAAAGAAAAATTTTAAAAATATTTTTCCGAACTACCCCCCGTTTTTACGTGTTCCGTCGTACTAGACCAATGCTTGAATGTTTTGGGGATGGAAACTTTAATTGATGAGATAACTTATGATTTAGATTTACATGAACAAAATCCATTTTATGCGTCTAATACAAAAAAACAATTTAATGATTATCTTAAAATTTGTTTAATGTTTATCTTGAAAAATATGGTATAACATCAAATATCCACCGGTCATCGACCGTAATAAAATCGAGTTCGTCGAGCTCAACTAGAAACCCAATACTTAATTTATATAATACTTTGAAAAATAAAAACAGTAAAAGGCAAAAGGGTAACACCCCAAGTAGCGAGCTCGGGAGGTATACCGGAACCGATTTTTTATCTACTATGACTCCCGAGGAATTTCTATCGTTTGATATTCTGACATGGTGGAAAGGAAACGAATCGCAATTTCTAATCCTAGCCGCTATGGCCCGGGATTTACTAACCGTCCAAGGTTCCACGGTAGCTTCGGAGTCTGCATTTTCTGTTAGTGGTAGGGTTTTATCGATAAGAAGAATAAGGCTAACTCCGACAACGGTAGAGATGTGTATTTGTTTAAAATACCACTTAGATGCGGCCAAACGAAGGCAAGATAAATCAAACCTTGAAGAAGAAATACCAATTGAAGAAGAAATACACGAACAAGAAGTACAAACCGGACGATCGTCACCGCTCTCCGACGAAGAACTCGCTTATGATTTGTCTCAACGCATTGGCACACAAACCGACAAAGACGATTAAATTTAAAAAACTTGTATTCGCAAGATGTATCTTTTTTTTTGTTAAAAAATCCATATAAGTGTTTATTTTATGTTTATCTTTAATATACTTTTTAAAGAAATACCACTCAATAAAATATATTTATAGTTGTTTTATTTAATCTACTTTTAAATAAATTGTATACTTTAAATATTATTTATTGAAACTAAAAAAATACCGGTTTTTTGGAACCGGTTTTTGGACCCGAACCGGTTTGGAACCGATTCGGACCGGTTCCTACCGGGTTGGGTTTTATTGGCCCGAAACCGGTTTGGGAACCGTCCCGGTTTTGGTCAAACCCGGTTCCAAAAACGTTTACCTAAATCCGGTTTGGGTTGAACCTGACCCGGTTCGGAAAAAAAACCCTGTTTGCGCACCTCTATAGACTCATATTTCATCTCCAACCAAGCCTTAGTCTGAACCTACCACCAAGCCTGCTAATGAACCTGACTCTTCTATACTCGAACCTCACTCAAACCTTCACAGCGAAACTACCATTTAGGACTCACCAGATTCTAACCTAACCCATGCAAATACCACGTCAATCCACCAAATGGTAACTCGAGCCAAAACTAGGATTTTTAAACTAAAAATACGGCCGATATTGCCCATACCTAGTCTCATTCTAGCAGCTCGGCTTTGTTTGCTAGCCAAGAGCCTAAAGGATTTAAGTCCATGGCTAAACATCAACATTGGTTAAGGCAAAGCATAAAAAGTTAACCGCCTTTTGTAATAATAATACTTGGTCCTTGGTACCTCGGCCCAAAAATCAAAATGTTGTTAGGGCCAAATGGTTATTCAGTACCAAGCTTTGTTAGGATGGGTCTATTGATATTTACAAAGCCCGCCTTGTTGCACAAGGCTACAACCAAATACCTGGCATTGACTATTCTCACACGTTCAATCTTATTGTCAAAGCTTCTACCATTCGGGTTATCCTATCACTAGCTATTATAAATAATTGGAAGCCCCGTCAACTTTACGTAAACAATGCACATGGGCATCTGGATGAGCTAGTTTACATGAAAAAACGATCAGGCTTCATTGATCCTGAGTTCCCTAATCATGTTTGTCGCTTAAACAAAGCTCTATACGCCTTAAACGTGCCCTACAGGCCTTGTTTTAATGACTGTGTATTTTTTTCTAACAATGGGTTTACTTGCAGCTAGGCTGATACATCATTATTTATCTTAAAACGTGATTCCTACGTTATATATCTCTTAGTGTATGTGGATGATCTAATTCTTACCGGAAATCAGGGAAACATTATGATATCATTTATTACTCAGCTACACAATGAGTTTGCTATCAAAGATCTTGGACGACTAAATTATTTTCTTAGATTTGAAGTCATGTACATCGATATTGGTCTATTTCTCAATCAGTCTAAGTATGCTCTTGATATACTTGAAAGGGCCTCCATGATTGACTTTAAGCCTATACATCCACGTACCCTTGCTGATGAGTCTTTCTCTACAGCCAGTGAGCCCTTCAAGGATCCCACACACTATCGATCGGTTGCTTGTGGGTGATCTTCAATACTTAACCATCACTCGACATGATCTTTCTTATGTCGTAAACCAAGTTAGCTAGTTACTTCAAGCCCCGACCATAAAAAATCTCCAAAGTGTCAAATGCATCCTTAGATATGTCGAAGGCACTCTTGCTTATTGACATACACTCTACAAAGCATCCAAAACTATGCTTCTTGAATATTTTGATGCTAACTGGGCTAGATGCATTGAAACTCATCGTTTCAGTTATGGTACGCTATATTTCTCAATGGAAATCTCGTGTCTTAGATTGCTAAAAAGCAACCCACCATCCCCAGATCAAGTTGTGAATCCAGTACCTGGCCATGGCTACACTACAACTGAAAAATATTTGGATTACTCATATGTTAGTTGAACTATATGCTCTTCCTCTTGATTGCCCAATCTTGCTTTGTGATAACAAAAGTACTTTTTTCCTTACACAAAATCCTATGTCCCAAAAATAGCAAAGCATATTGAACTTGACTATCACTTTGTTTGGGAACTCGTTACTTCCGGTAAATTTTACACCAAGTTTGTTCCAACCAAGCTTCAGGTTGCGGATATATTTTTTACGAATAATCTCTCTCGGCCGCAGTTTGATATCTTTCGCTCAATGCTTCGTCTTGGTCAGCCATTGTTCAGCTTGAGGGGTGATGTTAGACAATAAATATTTATTTAAACCTTCGTATATATATTTGTCATTTGTTTATTGAAAGTGTGTATGTGTAAATATTTGTTCTATATATAGAAAGCCCGTCTCTTTGTTTGGACAATGCAATCATCACCCAGTTATTATCATTTATAATTTATACTAGCTTATAAACCAGTGTGATATACGAGTGTAAAAGAAAAAAATTAAACTTAACAAATTGACATAATTGTTATAGACTTAAATTAATATTTTTATATAACAATATTTTACTAATTGTTGAATACTTCATTATATATAAAGTTTATTGTTTTATTAGTAACCCTACCTTATTTATCTAAAAAGAAAAAAAAAAGTTAAATAGACAATTTGACGTAATTGTTATAGATTTAAATCAACTATTGTTATATACAACGATCTAGAATGAAATATACACAGTGTTTTGACAAATTTTTGAATACATCATTAAATACCACATTTATTGTTCTAATAATAACCTTACTTTATTTTGTCTAAGGTAAAAACCACGTCAATTGTTTTATTTTCTGGATCAATTCTATCCTTAATGGATTTGTATAAAAAAGTCCATAAGACGACATGACACTCTCATTGTGTTTTACAATCTGATATAATAAAAAATGCATATCTTATACGGACTGTTAACATACTTAAAACTATTTTTATGTTTTTACTGATAGTAGGACAAATAATATTAAAACACACTCATTTATTTCAAAAAAACCTAAACCATATACTCAAGAAAGTTGCATACACAAAGATATTATTAAAGATATTTATAAGTAATAAAAAGTTATGATAATTGCTAAAAGAATATAATAGATGGAATAAAAAAATCTATATATCAACAACTATCAATTCAACATGGTTTCATTGGAGTTTTGGTTACTTTGTTGCATTTAAACACACTCATTGTTTCAAAAAACCTAAACCATTTACTCAAAAAAGTTTTTATACACAAAGGTACTATTAAAGATATTTATAAGTAATAAAATAATAAGTCATAAAAAGTTATGATAATTGATAAAAAATATATTAGATGGAAATAAAAAATCTATCTATCAACAACTATCAATTCAACATAATAGGTTTCATTTGAGTTTTGATTACTTTGTTGCATTTAAACTTGTATTATACAAACCTTAATGGTAAAGTTTTAAATTCGTACATTAAAGTTGTTCAGTATGATCATCTTAGTTGACTCCATCAAGATGTGCAAAAAATAAAATGAATTGAAGTTAAGTAGATGTCATTTCTATTTATAAAGAGAAATAGCAATAGAATAATAAATAATTTATTAAAAGACTGACATCTTTTGAAATAGGAATTGAAATTCGAAATTCACAAAAGTAAAAAATGATTTATTAAAAATATAGAAATCAAGTTAAAGCTTACACCTTTTAAAAATAATTTCTGTGATATTATTTAGAATTTACGGAGAAGTTGGAAACCTCGTAAATTTATGAATATGATTTGGAGTTAAATAGAAATCAAATGTAATAATTTGAAATTCAAGAATATACAAATAAATGAAAACAAAAAGTTTTGACGAAATATCATGATTAATAATTAATTTAGAATAAAATTTTTGACTTTTTAAAATTAAGTTGTATGTTAATTTTAAAATTGTAGATAACTTGGAAATGAAATCAATTATTAGTTATGATTTAGAGATAAATAAGGAAACATATTTTTATCTTTTTTTATTTTTATTTAAATAACTATGTAGATATTTTAGGAAACAATTATGACTAATTCAAATAATGTCATGTGGCTAAAAATGTTTTAAAAAATGACACGTAGCACAAAAGATGTTTGTATATTATAATAGTAAGATAAGATTTAACAAAAAATTTTGATAGAATATCATGATTAATAATTAATTTGGAATAAAATTATTTGACTTTTTAAAATTAAGTTGTATTTTAATTTTAAAATTATAGATAACTTGGAAATGAAATCAATTATTAGTTATGATTTAGAGATAAATAAGGAAACATATTTTTATCTTTATTTTTATATTTATTTAAATAACTATGTAGATATTTTAAAAAACAATTGTAACTAATTCAAATATATCATGTGACTAAAAATGTTTTAAAAAATGACATGTGGCACGAACGATCGAAACCCATGGGTTTTATAGTGGTGGCTAAGCCAAACTTCAGGAAAGACATCGTTCTTATTAGTGCACACATGCATATTTGAGGAATAGCTTCTTTCACGTCTTAGTAGTCAATCTTCACCTTTTTTTCTCATCACACTTTTTTGAATGGCTTTTTCTCATCACATTAAACTTGTAACATGAGCAAAAGGGTCTTAAATACACCAACATGAAAGGCTTTCACATGAGCTTGTAAGCTCAATCTAACGACAATCACCTGCACGAATTTTGATAAGAATTTTCTATGGCCAACTTGGGTTGAAATTTATTGTTGAAGTAAAAGCAACGATGGTGACGAAGAGTTAAAAGGAAAACAAGTTAGGTATTATAGTTTTTAAATTATTTTTAATTTTCAAGTGGGTCCCACTAATAACATAACTTTTTATGTTAGCCGTAGTCCTTCATTATACATAAGTTAGGTTAATACTTATTTGTGTTATTATTGTTATTAGCCATAAATATGGAAGTTATGGTAGTTAATCAATGGCTTAATTCCTAAGAACGGTCGGTTCAAGGCTATAACTACCTTTTGTCACTAGTTGATTAATGCATCTTTGAATTTCTTTTACTCTCTCTCAAATCAATCCTTAGCACCCTTGTGAAACATTATTTTAGTTTTACTTAATTTATTATACTAGTAGGCAGGCCGCGCAATGCGGCGGGATGAAAACCTTACAATTATTAAGCATGATATAGGTAAACATAACCTAAAAAACGTAGCCTGAAATGCTAATGGAAGGAATATGTGTTGTATATTTGGGAACCCGATCGTGACGAAACTAATTATTTTGACCCGAACTAACTCAACAAACTTGCAAGAACACAATGTTGTACATACCTTTAGGTATCATTAATAGAAGTCGTATGATTTGAGTTATTGTATATAGTTTTCTGGAGGCTAGTAAATAACATCTCATAAACAAATGGAAGTTTTGTATGTGAACCGGTAAGTTTAAAACAAAGATACAAATATTTATTAATATATTCATAAGTTTGCACTACACACAAATCAGTAAAACCAAATCTTCGAATTAAGATGCAGACATGATTGAAGTTGCTTTCAAAGTAGTTGCTTCATAAACATAAACCATTCAACGGAACCAATATAGACTTGGATCCTAAAACTGTTAACAAAATTCCAAATTTTATAAGGGTTTATTGTACTATGCATATGGTAATGGAAATAGATATATACAGGGTTGGGTTTAATACAAAAAGTTTAGGTTTATAAGTGTATTTAAATGAACATCAAAGAAATTTGAAAGATGAATTGAATATAGAGTCGGTTTGTGAGTGTTGAAAGGTATTATGTTGCTGCCAAGGCCTTGCAGCATGACAATCTTGTTTGATTGATTAGTTAATTAATGCATGAAAAAGGTTTAAAGGAGAAACACGTATCGACAGGCTCTATCAATACATTCTCGGTCTAAGATACCAACCAGCTGATACTCGAAAACAACTGGTAGTTGGTCGGTAGCATGTGCTCTCAAAATCAACTCAGTAGAGTGTAGATTCATCCTGGATGTTAGATGAACCTTGTTCCATTAATAAGCTACCGATGTTTGATATTCATATCTTCCTAGCTTGCCTTTGCTTCCTGTATAATGATAGTATTTACTGTTGAAAAACATAAAAAAACACCCATACATGTACTTAATTAAATAAAAAATTCAAGGGTTGTGTTTTAGTTAACATTTGTTCATTTTCTCCATTTCAAGTGTCTTATTTCACTTTGAATTGAATTTGAAAAAAAAAAAGATAATATTAATTAGCTAATACCTGCTTCAATCAATTTAATTGATGCGAAATTTTTTAAGAATCCACCTCACTTCAAAAAATCACTTTATCAAATGTTAGAAATTCAGTTTGACTGTTCTTACAAAATGATCAAATGAGCTTCATTAGATATGGTTAAGAGACCGAAGATGGCATGTTTAGTAGAATCATTCAATAAATTAAGCGTTATTTAAAAAAATGCATTTTTGCTTATTAGAACATATAACTTACGGTTTATAATGGAACAACAACGACTACTCATGCATTATCGAATTGAAATATTAATAAACTAACCATGAACAAACTTCAGTCACCATAAGTATTAAAAAAGCACCTTCAATTAGCAGGTGTTAAATGAGCAAAAGCTTATCATCCGACTCATTCACCCAGTCTAAACATCCTTTTACAGATTCAGAAGCAACCTGGCCACCATTACCTTTATGACCACTGAATCCATCAACATATATGCACTGGTCTTTGAGAAAAGTCGAATAACATTTTCTAAGAAATTTTGAAACCCCGAAAATATAATTAGCATGCTATTTTTGAAAAGATATGAAGTAAGATTGGCTATTTTGGTTCAATCAATGACCAAACACACAAATAACACAGTAAGTTGTAAATGAAACAAATGATTGGATAAAAGCTCACACCTAACCTGATGTAGACTAAGATTAAGTAATGCGTCTACTGGAACCCTCCTTGCTAGATTTATGTCTTGTGAATTAAAAAAAAATAGATCAAAGATAAATAACATCCTCATTCAACAATTGATGAAAGTAACGACTAATGAGCATGAATGATGCATGTTAACCAAAATTCTCACAATCATAAGATAATTTTACTTGCATTTTACAAGTCTAAACGCCACATTAAGCTTGATAGATGACGTTGCACAATCTACCCAATTATCTCCCTATAAAGAATAAAGACCATATACTAATATTTAAAAGCATAAAGGTGAATTTGCTCTAGCAATGGCAAAGCAAACAGGGTTTAATACTTAGTATACTTAAATAAAATGCAGTTTCAGCCCTAATAAAACCCAAACCAGCAACAAACCTTCATGTAGAAAAACAGCTCTGATCATATTCGGTAAACCATTTTAGCCCCCAAAAAGAGGTCTGCTTTCTAGCCTCGTATCGCAGCCAGACCACAAAGAAACGATGGCCTTAAGCCCTGTTCTTTGGCCGTAACAGTAGACATGCAATAGCCCTAAAAGGAGCCTGCTTTGCTGCCAAAAAATGTGAGAAGGTTCAGGCCACATGCACATTATTTTCAAACCTACACAATACATTACAACAAACATATACTTGCAGTTAGATGTCCACTTCACACTTGCTTCTTAAGGATCAAGAAAGTATGACCCATTTGTTATCAGACTCCCCACTGGTGGCCCATACCTCTTTGTCAAGGACGTGATGTAAACAATACAATTTTCACTCCTTGAAAAGTGAAATTCACACCATATTTAAGTTTTAGTAGATAAGTTTAAAGCATAAAGATAAAGATTTTAATTTTTTCCCTTTTACTCATTAAAGAAAATGATTATCTTATGAAAGAATCCATACGCACATACCATGTAAATCCAAAAAATATTTATGAAAGAAACCACAATCACATGACTCAACGACAACCATATTAAGATATTATCACTCACCTTAAGCCTCATAATAGGATCAACAGCCAAATTGGCAAAGAGTTCCTTGTTCTGTGATAGAATTTTTGAATTTAAAGAGGTCACAGCAATCCTCATCAAATTTGGCCTCAATGTTTCTGCATGAACAAGAAACAAATATTAGTAATATTTTAATTAAATATTCTTGAAATACATGAATGGTAGTGAATCCCTGCTTTTAAGAGCCATTAACTTTCAAATGAAAATAAATGAGTTCAGATTTGTAAATTTGAATTGATGAATTGGTATAACTAATGTTAAGAAAAAACAACCTGCGTCATCTTTATTATCCTTGACCTGGTCCAACAATACTCTACGAGCACAGCCAAAAGCCATCCGATAACCTGAAAAAAGAACCAGGCAATTTACCATAAATACACAACTTCAGAAACGGAAATCAATACAAGAACTTGACACAACACACTAAGAAGCAAAGGTAGAAAAGAAACCTGAAATTATTATCACTGAATAAATCTTTGATCCTACTAATTTTTTAGAGGGCTTTAAACCTTCTAAAAGTACCCTACTCATATAAAAAAGTATGCAACTATATTCGAAATCCTCCACAATTTTTAAAAAGTGAGCAATCATCCTTGATCATTGTTTACGCTAGATTGCTCACTTTTTAAAATAAGTTCTTTATCAGTTAAACTCCTTCCTTTTCTATCTCTGTGGTATGTAATCAAATCTACTTTTTATAAGCTAAAGCGGCTTTAAACATAGATGCCACAAACAAGCAGCATTGCTGATAGATTTAATAAGACACAAAACATCCTCACTAACATATATATGTAAAACAGAAGCAGTTTACATCCTTGGAAACAATCTTATGCAAGTTATGAACCCCATCGAATTAGCATTCATGTATATATTCATATCTAAGTTGTTTGTGGTCATAGTCTCACCAAATGTCAAGCTATCTCTCGCACAACTGCCTCTTCCATAAATAGATACTCCCAAGGCATCGATCACACACCCTCGCAACATAGGCAAGAACCGGGAAGGCAACCCGATTGGGCGTCAGAGAAACAATCGTACCTGCAGCCTCCCAGACTTCATATTCATCATTTTTGAAAGCGAGGGGAAGAAGACGTAATTTTCACCCCCAAGATAACGTGTAACTTGAGTTAGATGTGATAATTAGCATGGTAAACATAAAAAAAATGTCTATTTCATCTAATTAACTAACTACCAACCTCCATTGCTTTCTTAAGGTGAGCCGCAACATATGCATAGAATCTAAATTTAGGGTTGTGATGATATACCCAGTGAATTTAGATTCATGTTAAGGTATAATCAGTTGGTTATACTTTAAACATTGAATCTTGAAAATGGATGTACTACCTGGTCTCTGGAAGAATAAGAGTTAGAAAATAAAGTGATTCTGAAAGCTAATGATCAACCCGCGTCGCCCCTCTTTCGTGAAACAAAAGACTCATATGCTAATACCGCACATCACATATTAAGGCTTGAGAAACAGGGAAACCCACCACCCATCGTGACCATAAAATTGAACTATCATAAATGGCTAATTTGAACAAGAACTCCACATCAACCATCAGTTATGAAAAACAAGAAATCTTAAAGCTACTGACCTCGATCGGAGCACTCAAGCCTTCTTGACAACAGGACAAGGTATCCAAGGGCTTGCACTGATTGCCATTGATGTTAACAGATTGAGTTGACGGTTGTTGTAGGGGAGAAACGAGCGCGCCTTACAAAAACACTTAAATTACTGTTTGTTTTTCATTATATAATAGTAAAGATAAAAATAAATGCAAAGATAGTTTAGTTATTTTGTCTTTTAAGTTAACCGAAAGTTTAACACTAATTAGTGGAAATGCTTAAAGTGTCACAAATCCTATAAATGGACAACTAGTGTAATTAATGAAGTAGAAAGAGAAATGCATAAGTGTGTACATACATAAAAGATGAAATGTGAAATTCACTCTATATTTTAATATACCCATGGGTTTCGATCGTTAAATCCTTAGCGCACGTGAAAAGAACGCAAAGAAGTAATTGATCTAGAAGTATTATACTAAAAGTAAATTGGTGCACACATGTATCCTATGAGTATCATCAGACATAGGATTATGTTTTTAGCACATGTGCTAACCAGATACACACCAAGAAAAAAACATATCCCAATATACATACAAATTACAAGACTTAGGTCTTATCTACTAGAAAATTAATGAGTCCTAGCCAGTTGGGTATATGGGCACATATGAGATCCTCATGAAGCATGATCTCTATCAAGTTACGTGTCCACATACTAGGACACAACAATGTCTTAGACATTGGCAAAACAAACCATGAAAGTATCACTATCAAATCATGACAAACTTGCAACAATATATGATACAAGTTGGCATCAAATGAGGCTTTGATCAATGATCAAACGTGTACAGGAATTATTTAGATTAGAACAAATAGAGGACCCAAAGATTTACTTTGAAAAAATTGCAACCTCTATAGATCGATTTGAATAAAAATACAAGAAGGATCAAGTCAGGCATAATCATTGAGATCAGACCCTGCATAGTAAAATACGTGTATTAGGAGCATTTTACTTGTTTTATTGTTTTTTCTCTTGACTAAGTTTTGTCATATTAGGTTTTTATAATAAGTTTTTAATAAGTCAACATAATTTATTTAGTAGTATAAGTCTTATTTCTTGGTCCTGAAATAACAAATTAATATTATCCTAAACTATGTTGTTGATAATATAATATACAATATGTATAATAAGCAATGTATAATATATTTAAGTGGGTGTGTTATGAATAGTTATAAATATAGTCATGATGTAACATTGTTACGCTCTATATTTACTCACAATTATGTCATCATTATGCGATTACCGTTTCACCTTGACTATTTTAGCTAGAATAAATCATCATATAATTAAGCTTCCTCCATATTCATATTACGTTTTTATATGTAAACTTATCTAGCTTTTAGAACCATTTTTTTGTTTCATCTTAATTATATTCAATGTTTTTGGATAATACTATGGTTTCAAAACTTCTACTTTTGCTTGTAACACTTTGAATATTCTTGAAGAGTATCACTACTTCGTTATCAAGAACTTAAAAAAGTGGACCGCAAAGTTGGTATTTAAGTCATACTTTAAGGTATATTAACATGACTAAAACATTAAATTAACGAAGATGCTCATGTGAGTTGATCAAATTTCTTCCAGAAATCTAATCAAGGGATATCAAAATGTGTTTTTTCGAAATTTGTAAATTTAAAAGTGTTTATCTTAAAAAGCACAATCATCGACCAAATATTGTTGAAAAACACAATATGTGTTTACTAGCTAATACTTAGTTTTCCCCCTTTGTTGTGTGAGGCTATGAGTCTATATGACTACTAAATCATGTTTGTTCTTTAGAAAAATATTTTTCTCGAGTCATATGCATAGAATTATTATTTCAAGGATTAAAGGTACCAATAAAGCAATAATTCATAGAAAGAATATACCTAGTTGTTTAGAACACATTTTAATGAGATTTAAACACAATAAATTAAATCCTAATCAAACTAAATAGATATGTATATCATGAAGAACAAGCAAGCAATTAATCATGTTCATCATGTTAATTTTCTAGCAAAAGAAAATCAAACACATTAAATTAAATACATTATATCATCTCAAAACAAATCTATTACATTAATCAGATACATTGAGACATATTTTAATCTATCCAACCCAAACAATCTTATATCAAAAAACTAGCAATCCTCACAATAAACAAAGCAGAAACTAATTTAAGTGACCCATGTTTTAGTTTTCTGTTTAGAGAAATATCAAGATCAAGTAATCAACAACATTCGACATGATGAAGATCTTGATGCTCTCTTAATAATTCACAAAAACATTTCTAGACATATAGAAAAAAGAATAATACAAACATTTCGATTTAAATTTCTTAATCTCAATGCTTCAAACCCTAGAAATATGGGTTTCAAATGAAGAACACCATATTAATTAAAACAAACACCCATGTTAAAGCATGAGCAAAGATTGAACTAGCTAGGAAAGCATGAACCATGTGATGTTTGATCTAGCAAACATTAATCGGACCAAGTCGCTTGATTCCCCATAGCGAAAGAGATAGAGAGAGATCTTGAAAGATTTTAGCATTTCTTCATCATCTCATCTTCATGATTTTCAAATCCACTTATCACCATGTTATATATTGATTTTGATGATGGGGTTTTTGTTTGGGTTGGTGGATAATAAAGAAAGTGAGAGTGAGGGAGTAATGATGGTGGTGGAGGGTGTTTGTGGTACCGGAGGAGGGCGGAGATGTGGAGGAGGTGGTGGTGGTACATGGTGGTGGAGTAGAGGGAGTCATCATGAATGTTGTTTGAAAGCATGACAACAAAAACCCAACGTCTCTCTCACCTATCATTTTCTTTTATATACCCTACTATAAGTTAAAAGCTAATTATATGTGTTTTCTATTCTTGTATTTTATGAACACTTTAATTTAATTATTTACATCATTCTCAATCTTTTTCGTTTAAATTATATTTCTTTTTCTTTTTGAATACTTTATATATTTTTTTAACAAGAATCTAATGTCTTTTAACATCATATTAATCACTGTTTATTGTGAGACCTAACCTCTAACATTAAGGGATGGGCACTATTTTACACATCATTTTTAATACTTTTATCATCAAATAACTAATTATGTATTGATTCAAGATTTATCGATCTGTGATAAGTTGAATAGTTGATGGCATCTTGTAGTTTTTCATTTGAAAATAATAAAATCATCTTACCTCATATTCAAATCTGTATTAATAAACGACTAAGAATTATACCTTATTACAAGTTATTTAATTCGCAAGCACTGTCAGCTCAAGTCTAAAGCTAGCAAAGCTAGGGCTTTGAACTCTCAATTTTACAGGGCTTTCAAATTTTATATATTATGTTTATATGTAAAAAAAATTAGGTCGGTTAGACATTTTATTAATTTAGTTGGACCTCCAATATAATGAAAAATAAAACACATAGTTGTGATTTGTTATATCAAGTAGCAATTTCAAACACAAATTTGCGAGTGTTCTCTGAATCTAGTTTCAAGATCAGTTTCTTTTTACCAATTCTAGATTCTAAATTTTTGAGTTTAATCTTGATTTGTGTTGTTGGATACTGTATTACTGTTGTCTCTCTTGGTCTCATTCTCTAGTTAGTGTTTAAATTTTGATTTACAAGTTATATAGTATTTAGCCATTTGTTTATACACTGAATTAGTTTTGAATCTAGTGTTTGAATATTTGCAAAGTTACTTTTTGTTGTATAGTAAATTAGATTTGAATCTAGTAAAATAGTCTACACTTATTTGTTTACAAAAACAAAAAGCTGGTATTGAATTACAAAAAAAGGTCTTTGCTCAAATTACAAAAAAAAAAATTGATAATAATAACTTCACCGATTATAAATATTTTAATTTATCGTTTTCGGTCCCAACCCGGATAAAGAATAAGAATTTATTATATTAACGACTCATTTATTTATTCGCTTAGGGCCTCCACAATTGTTAAGACTGCGAGTCCTAATAAAGAGTTATACTTTTTCCATATAACGCCAATTATATATGCATCTTTTCATTTGACATGTGAAAGTTACAAAAAAAAAAATTATTACTAAAAGATTATAGCCGTTCAGAAAAAAGTGATAATTACAAAAAACTAACAGGTATTGACCATCTTAAGTGGGAAGAGATTAATTAAATGCATGTTTTGATTAAATTAATATACTAATTCGTTCAATCTATTAGTTTACGCGGATTCAAGCACATGGTTATGTGGGTATTAAATAATTAAACAAATATAATTTGTTTACATTATATGAAAAAAGGCTGTTTATGGACTGTGTATGGGAAGAAGTGGATAGAATATATGCTTATCTAATCTATCTATCAACTTTATTGGGTTTAGATAAAGATGATGCAAATGCAGTAAACTTGTTATTTTCTTGCTCTTATGAAAATAATTCATTTTAATATAGATAGGAAGAAACATTTTCTAAATTTATTAAGGTAATATGTATGGTAGTTACATTTCTATCTGGCAAAGTTTTAGGATATTTAGTGTTAAGGCAGACGTCACTACAAGAAAAAGATCCTATCGCGACTAGATCTATGGCGACGACATGATGTTGTCGCTATAGGTTACCCTAAGGCGACGACATGTCGTCTCCATAGGGTTACTTTAATTTTTGGCTATTCTAGCCCTATGGCGACGACTTGTCGTTGCCTTAGGGTGAACTATAGCGACAACATCATGTCGTCGCCATAGGTGTAGAGAAGTCGTCGCCATAGGTCTTTTTTTAAATTTTGATTTATTTAAATAATTATAGAATTTTAAAAATTATATGTGGACCTAAGGCGACGACATGTCGTCGCCATAGGTCAAAATAAATTTTTTTCTTTTTTTTCCCCCGAAATAACTAGGAGGGAAATAGTCCCGCCATTATGAAAACTCTATGGCGACGACACGTCGCCGCCATAAAGTTTTATGATTTTCTTAAATATGATATTAATAAAATTTATTATTATTATTATTATTATTATTATTATTATTATTATTATTATTATTATTATTATTATTATTATTAATTTATGTACATTTTATTGTTATTGTTATCATAAGTAATAATATTATTATTATAAGTAGTAATAATGATAATAATAATAATAATATAATAAATATTATTATTAATTAACGGTGTGTATGTTTGTATTATTTTCTTAAAATATTTATTTTGTAAATGGAACAAAATCTTATTAAATGTGATTTTTTTGAAACAAAAGTTTAGCTATGATCGAGTTAGTGTTAAATTATATACATTGATGGTAATTTACGAGATATTATGATTGTTAAAGATAAGTTAAATTTGTTTATATTTAGTTATCATAAATGAGTGTTAAACAAGAACAAATATGTTCAGTTATGATGGTTGGGGTTGATTACATTCGTCAAAGGTTAACTATGATCCAATTATAATCATTGGTATTAAATTAAACATGACATTATAATTTACAGAAAATTATCCTTATTAATGCTAAGTTAAGTTTGTTTATGCTTAGTTATCATCAATGAGTGTCAAAAAGGTCAAATATATTCAGTTATGATGATTAGGGTCGATCAAATACATTAAAGGTTAGCTATAATTGAATTACGATGATCAGTGTTAAATTATACAATTCGATAGTAATTTATGGGAAATGATGTATTAATGGTAAGTAATTGTTATTTACGCTTAACAATCATCAATGAGTGTTAAACAAGGCCAAATATTTTAGGTTATGATGATTAGGGCCGATTACATATGTCAAAGGTTAGCTATGATCCAATTATGATTATTTGTGTTAAATTAAACAATTCGATAGTAATTTATGAGAAATGTTGCTTATTAATGGTAGGTTATTTTTATTTACGCTTAACTATCATCAATGAGTGTTAAACAAGGCCAAATATTTTAGGTTATGATGATTAGGGCCGATTACATATGTCAAAGGTTAGCTATGATCCAATTATGATCATTTGTGTTAAATTAAACAATTCGATAGTAATTTATGGGAAATGATGCTTATTAATGGTAAGGTATTTTTATTTACGCTTAACTATCATCAATGAGTGTTAAACAAGGCCAAATATTTTAGGTTATGTTGATTATGGCCGATTACATATGTCAAAGGTTAGCTATGATCCAATTATGATCATTTGTGTTAAATTAAACATGATGTTAGTAAATTAAGCATACTACTGGTAAATTAAGTTTGTTTATTCTTAATTATCATCAAATAGTATAAAAAAACCTCAAACATGATTGTTTATGATAATTAAAGTTGATTATATACGCCAAAGATTAGTAAGACGAACAAGTATTATTATATATATGATGATATGTTTAAAATAATAATAATAATAATCATAATCATAATCACAGTAATTATAATAATAATAATAATAATAATAATAATAATAATAAATAATAATAATAATAATAATAATAACCATCATAATAATAATCATAATAAAATACTAATAATAATACTAATAATAATAATAAATAATAATAATATAATAATATCTTTAATAATAACATTATTAAAAATAAAAAATATATATAAAATATCATAAAACTCCCTATGGCGACGACATGTCGTCGCCATAGGTGTTTCATGTCGTCACCATAGGTGTCTCATATGCCCGCGTGATTATCCCGCCATTAATTTGGGAAAAAATTAAAAAAATAAAAACCCTATGGCGACGACATGTCGTCGCCATAGGTGTTTCATGTCGTCGTCATAGGTGTCTCATATGCCCGCATGATTATCCCGCCATTAATTTGGGAAAAAATTAAAAAAATAAAAACCCTATGGCGACGACATGTCGTCGCCACAGGGTGCAGTATCTTTTAAACCGGGAATTACAACCTTATCACTTTCACTTTCCAAACCCAAAACCCAAAACAACCAAAATCCGACCACCACCACCATTTCTAGCCACCACGATCGTTCCTAGCCGCTACCACCACCACTTCCATACCCCCGTTACGCCTCCCATCTACCAAGAATGAAGCATGTTTAGGTTGTTCCTACCACCATGACTACCACTCCTACCACCACCATCACCACCATTCATGTCTCTCTAGGCTGCTGTATCATTATCTCACCACCACCGTCACCGACAACATCTCATTATCATCGTTTTGTTAAGATTTTAAGGTGTGTATATTATCTATTTCATTAGTTATTTAAATATTTTTATTTGGTTCTTGTTTAGTAGAATGATATGGTAATATGTTGAACTATTTGATTTGTGATTTGATTTTGTTCTTGTTTTGATTTGGTTAACGATATGATTTAAATTATGTATGTATGTATGCGCAATATGTGATGAAAGTATTGTAGTTTGATTTGGTTGTTAGTTTAATTAATAAGCGTATGATGAACGTATCATGAAATTGAATATGTGTTCTAGATGATATTTGTGTTAGAGATGATTTATGTTGTTAGAATTATATATTGTTATAGATGATTTATGTTGAATTATTGTTATAGATGATTTATGTTGTTAGAATTATATAAGTTGTTTAATTTGGTTATTGGTTTGAGTCGATAGAATGATATGATGAATTATGTTTTGTAACATGTTTTAGGATTAATGTTAATTAATTCAGAATCTAATTCATCAACATACGATGAATTGCATTTTAAAACATGTTTTAGGATTTTAAAAGAAAATGTTTTAGGGTTTCATTTGTGTTTTATAATTTGTATTTATATTTATGTCATGTTTATGTATGTGTATAAGTCATCTTACAAATATTGTTTAAAGGAAAAACAAACGTGAAGAATGGCACATTACACGGAAGTGTTTGGATGGATCAAATCGAGGGCAAAAGAAGATTAGGTAAATTTAAAACTTTCATTTCTATTATATGTTAACTATGTTGTTATCATGTGTTCATATGTTGTTACAATTTTAATTTAATTTAATTTAATACGATGTTAGTATCTTGTTGGTTTAGTATATTGTTTAGTTTAAAGTTGGATATTATTAAGTTCAATCATTCGCACACATTTATACACTAAATTTAGATATTATTACTTGCATTGTTGATTTATTGAAACTTAAAACTGTTATCTTTTATTATTTTTAATCGGGCGTGATGTTTTTTTTTTTCATTTTACAATAGTTATGCTGTCAAAGATGATCAAGATGATGACGAAGATGATCAAGATGACGACAATTAGAAGTCTTTTGTTTTGTAAAAGATTAAAGATGTTTATGTTGGTTATTTTGTGTAAATGCACATGTATGTAACTTGAATTGTAAAATGATTTTCTTTTGGGTATTAATAATATTAGCTTTCGTTTGGTGTATAAATATGTTCTCGAAACCTGAAATATTAAGAAAAACATGGAAAATATAAATACAATTTATAAATTAAAAATTAAAACAGTAGGGTCTATGGCGACAACATGTCGTCGCCATAGGGTTTTTTAATTTTTTTTATTTAATTTTTTATTAAAATAAAAAAAAATTGTTTGGGCCTATGGCGACCAGACTGAAAAATAAATTATTTTTAAATTAAAATAAAATATGAAATTTTTTTGCCGACAACTCTTTGGCGACAACATGTCGTCGGGATAGACCTCTATGGCGACTAGGGTTTTGGCGACGACTCAAAATTACGCTATAGCGACAAGGCTGTAACGACTAGGTCTATGGCGACGACATGTCGTCGCCATAGCCTATGGCGACGACAAACCGACCCTATCGCGACGACAATTGTCGTCGCCATAGCCCTTATTTCTTGTAGTGCGTATCTGCTAAATTATAAATGATTATTGACATGGCATGTATGGGGGTTTGTAACACCCCACGCGATATTCATTGATCATGTACAATTGATATGATTTACAAAGGAAATAAAACTTTTTATTTAAAACTTCAAATATCTTTATTATATTACATACTCCGTTTTGCTATTACAAGACTTGAGAACTTCTTGGTCTTGGTGGGTCCACTATTACTAAGTAGTTCTTATAAGTAAACCTCAACGATTACTTATGATAATATACTAAAAAAGGACGTCGACTAATAACGGTGAGTTCACAATACAGTTTTACAGTTCATATTGACAATTTATCTATACACAATACAGGTTGTGATATTTGAGTTCACAGACACAATGCCTTCTTTTGTTTTACCACAACTACCGGCTATGAGCATTCCCGTCCCTCATGCATTCAAATAGGTATGGTCATGTATTTGGAAGCATGTAGGCACACATCCTTATTGTTGCTTACAAGCATCCTTTTCTACTTTTAACACACACCATAAAGTATATCATGATCCACTATACCCCCATCAACCTTTGCATATTACAGCATTTTCATTATTACAAAGTATATACGCTACGAGCATACTATCACAAGTTTAAGGTAATCATGATGACTCACTTGATCTTGTATGATATTATGATTGAGCGAGTTCTTTGATCCTATATATTTACGAGTAATAAAGTCTTTAGATGGTAACAATGGAAATGACGAGATACTAGCTAGTTATTACTATGGTTGGCTTTAAATAATCTTCCTCAGATTGATCATTGTTGATCAGTCTTTCGATGATAACTATGAAAAAACAAGGTACTAACTAGTTATTATTATGGTTGGCTTTGAGTAATCTTCCCAAGTTTAAGCATGGTGGATCATGCAAAGACCTAGGTCAAGTCTCCCAAGGCCTATCGCGTTTATGAACCTAACCACATTGCTAAATTGATCTTAATTGTAATTTAAAATTAGAAGCTAGAAAGCAAACCTGAAGTTTCCTAATGCCACCCGACTACTCATGACTTGAAAAAAATAACCCGATCAAAGTTTTTAAACAAAAGAGAGAAGTTGACATTATGTGAAATGGTTATCCTCAACCTTATTTATAGGTTGGATCAGCCATCATTACATACCGTAATACCACAAAGGTTACGATCCATAACCCTTGTTGGAGACTTATCATCAATGCGTGTCATCATCAAATAACTTTATAGATCGTAAGGACAAGAGTTACGCTTCATAACTCTGTCCTTGTTAATTATGCTTCCAGGTGTCAAAACCCCACTCTTGTCATCACCATGTGTGTCAACAAACACTCGTACCGTTTGCCGCTAAGTTACAGCTCGTAACGAACCAAGGTGATGGTCCGTAACGTTTCTCATTTTCTTATTTTAATTCTTTTTATTTTCTTAGTTTTCCGTGAGGAGTACCGGCACATAGTTGGACCCACTCTTTCTCGTAAATCTCATCAGACTCTTTTAGTACCGGCACACTGAAGCTATATTTAAATTTAATGGAATACAATTTTCAGAATTATATTGAAAAGTAATGAAATATAAATAAATTTTGACAATAAAAAACTTATTGAACTAAAATAATGAAAAGAGTATCAATGAAAATATACTAGCCGTTGCTGCACCTTGATTTTAAACAAAATTAATATGAAACATAGGTTAAAATAAGAATGTCGTAACGATATATTCGGAATTTTTAAAGAACAGTTATGCAAAAAGTATAATATTTATATTTAACCGTGGTTAGTTTTAAATAAAAATTTTATCATGACATTGATAAAAGTAAGCACATCATAATTATGTATTCGAAATTTTATAACATATTGTATTTTAAATGTTAAAAAATACAAATTATGCTCAAAACTATTTATAATATTAAAAAAATAGTACCTCAGAAGAGTTGTACTTGTGTTTGAAGAACTTGTATGTGACGTTCCCTAATTTCAGTTAACATCGTAACTTAGTAAACTATTTTCACTAAATGAAAATAATAATAACTATGATTATTATTACTTAACTTTAAACTAACTATGTTATTAATGTTAAAATGTGTGTGTGTGTGGTGTTTGGGGGGGGGGGGGGGGGGGGGGGGGG